>JAPMUY010004226.1:0-20000 GCA_026901105.3 Galaxias olidus
ACCAGTAACATAAATAGCTGCAGTGTACAAACAGGTAAGCCTACTAAGAAGTGAACATATTTTATGTAGGAAATTGAATAAAGGGGCTTTAACCGTCACTGAACAAAAAAACAAGAATTTAATGAATACTTCAAATTAATAAATACATTTTTATACTATTTAAAAAAAGAACACAATAAACATTTATCACAGAATATTTCCCCTTTTTTACCCAAAGTCTTTCCATGCAAAGGAAAAGGGATATCATGAAGTAACAGTGTGTCACCTTTTTGTCCTTGCTCTCTGTCTCCAGGGTAACCGTGTCGTGATCCTTGTGGTCCAAAACATTACACATTAGACACACACACTCCTGGTCGGTCCTACAGAACATCTCCAGAGGTCTCCCATGCTTCTCACACACCCTCTCCTCCAGGTTCTCCAAAGGTTCAATCAGCTTGTGTCTCTTGAAGGACACCACTCTCTTGTGAGGCTCCAGATGCTCTTCACAATAAGAAGCCACACAGTCCAGACAGGACTTCACAGCCTTGAGCTTTCTACCACTACAGACATCACACAGCACCTCCACAGACTGACCTCCACCAGACAATCTGCTGCGTTTGAACTGATCCACGACGTCCCTGAATGCCGTGTTCACACACAGCTCAGGTCTACCATCGAAGGTCTTCTTACATAACGGACAGCGGAACACTTGGTGATTGTCCCAGTAGGAGTTGATGCAGGTCTGGCAGAAGTTGTGGCCGCAGGGCGTGGAGACGGGGTCAGTGAAGACGTCCAGGCAGACAGAACACTCCAGCTGCTCCTCAGACAAACCAGTGCTACTGCAGGCCATACCTGTAGAAACACAGGACACAATTTCAGTACTTTATATATTTAAATAAATATAAATTGTTTTGCATTCACTAATAAAATAACCTTGTATAATTGAAATTTCTAGTACAGTAGGAGCCTATCATGTTGTTTTTCTGTCTTTCAATAACTTTGTATAATTTGAAGAGTAATTGCCTCTATTAGCCATTAGAAATAAATGCCAGCCTTCATTAGTTTATCTTTAAATTGCCATGGACACAAAATCTGCTGAGGAAGCTGGTTGTCTGTCATTTAAAATATGAATATCACACGTATTTACAGTTTTGACGGGCCCACCCTATAACACCATATTTTACGATTACTGAGATATTTTGACACAACTGCGCAGCGACTTGATTCCATAGAACTGCTTAGGGAACCCATGGCAGCTGATGCAGCGCTAAAATATACGCTTGCCAGCAGTCCCATGTTCACACCAGGGACATTTGATTTGCCAACGAGGAATTGCAAGTCGCATGTGGGGCAAAATAAGAACAAATGTAGGCCTACCTGTGCAAACCTGGACACATGCTTTGCCTGCAACGTTGTAGCAACCATAGGCCTATAGATTGTCTTAAATTGTTGGAAAAAAAGCTCCCTGCTGTCTGATTGGGTTAAAGTATTACGGATTCTTACCTGAGCTTTGGCGGACTTCTGAACTGTTATTTAGTTGTTTTAAACGAGAATTTCCTATGCAGGTTTAGCAAAACGACGGGACAACGTACGCTCGTCGCCAAAATCGTTTTACTTTCATTTCCGAAGAAATGTCCCGCCAATATCTCCGCCTACCAGCAGGATTGCAACTTTACAAAAAATTAGAGGGTTTAGCGCTATGCTTCGTGTTGTCTAGCTTCCCGTTGTCAGGTAATCTTTTTTTCTTTCCACGTTTTCCTAACAATTTACCTCTACAACACATAAGAATAGATGATAACTGTCTTCAAGCGTATTGTTAAACGTGTTCTAATAACTAAATTGATCTGTAAGGAGCAAGCACTTGGTTAGTGGTTTCTTTACCCAACATCCTTCACAAATCATTAGAGCTTTGATTTATGGATACTTTTTTTTAAATGTGTGTAATCAAGAAATCAATCATTCCATTGCCCAAAAAAAATGTAACTACTGTATATAATTGTTTTTACAAACATCTCCATTAAAAGTGAGCTTTATTAAGATGTTTATTTGAACCAATAATCATCAAATAACATTATAATAATACATTCAAAATGGACTCATACTTAACATGAAACTGGATGACACATAAAGAATGATATGATTTTAGACTTTGCAAGTATAGACTGAGCCAATCTCCACAAAATGTAGGTAATCAGGACATTAATAAATCTATATCTCCAAATACAACAAAATAGGTTCAACGGATGACACTCAAATAATGATGATGATACAGGCGTTGTTGAGACAGAGCTATTCTACATACTGAGTAGGTAACTCTCTTTGTCTTCAAGCATAATATCTTTAAGCATTATTCCTATAACAAAATTGATCTACAGGCCACGCAGCAAACACTAATGTTTCTTTCTACCCAACATCTTTCACAAATCATTAGATAGCTTTGATATGTGGATAAAAAAATACAAAAATAAACTGTGATCAAGAGGTCAGTAATGCTATTGCAAAAAACTAATTTAACCATATAATTGTTCTTACAAACATCTCATTGAAGGTTAGCTTGGTTAAAATGTTTATTTGAACCAATAATCCTTTCTGTCTGGAGTTTGCATGTTCTCCCCGTGTTTGTGTGGGTTTCCTCCCACCATCAAAAAAACATGCCGCATCTTCCTACCAGTGCCCTGACCAGTCACTGCCAATTCACCTGGAGTCGGTCTGTGTGTCCTATGTGTGTGAGCAAGACGCAATAAGTTGGGTGAGCAAGTCTGGAGCAAATTGGCTACCGTGGTATCACTCAGACTGAGTGTTGTTTGATAGCTGTCGGTCCATTCGTTGTTCGTTCTGTCGTATTAATTGGCAACCAAATTGTGTGAAGCGCTTTGAGTATCTAGAAAGCGCTAAAAACGAAATAAAATGAATTATTATTATTATAATTAAAACATACATTCGAAATGTACTAATACTTAACATGGAACTGGATAATTTCTTGGATGACAAAGAATTATATTATACAGAAAAAATCTTTGCTAGACTGAGCCATTCCCCACAACGATTTAGGTAATCAGGAAGTAATTACCTCAGTTAATATATATATATATATATATATCTCCAAAAACAAAAAATTATATTCCAATTATGTACTAATACATAATACTGGATGATACTCAAAGAATGATATGATGATACAGGATTTGTTCAGACTGAGCTATTCTCCATACTAAGTTAACTAGGACGTTATGATTACATCTACATATCTAAAAATTGCAAAATTTAATACAACTTAAAGCTTACATTATGGTAAACTTGTCTTTTTTAACAGTGGATGAGAAAAAATAAAATCTGTTTGTAGCTGTTACTTTAACAATACAACATATATGTACATAGTGGTGGCATGCACCAAACCACAATTACTTTCATCCACCTTATCATTATCATTATCATTACCTGTGCTGTCCTCATGCTAACTAATGGGTAGAGAGTCTATACCTCTAACCAGTAAAAAGGTAAACAATTTCAGATAGTAAAGCCCACCTAAATTTTCTATAAGACCAGTGCAAGAACAAGGCTCCTTTGTGACTTCTCTATTGTCCTTGGAAAAAAAGTGAGTAATTTAAGTTCCATTTCCCTTTCCTGAGAGTGTAAGCAGGAATCTTCTGCTACTGTCAGTAACCCAGGCTAATATACAGAACGTTTCCATTCATTCTGGATGACTGGCAGGAGTGATGACAAGAGGAGCAGAGTTTTTACCATCCTCAATAGTTTCTGGACTGAAGAAAGCACAGTGAGTCTCAGTGAAAGTCTGACCAGTGTAGGAGTAGATATGAGACCTGTTGTCCACATCATAGAAGGAGACCTGACCCCCCTCATAATCTACAAACACCCCCACCTTCTGGGGAGCAGAACTGAGGGAGAGACACATTGAGGGGCCTGCCAGCGCTTTATACTCTCCATCCCTCAGCCACACAGTCCAGAATCCAAACTCTGGCATCAGTTTGATGACCCCCTTCCTGTTAATGGACTCTCTGGCCACTCCTAAATCCCACCTGGTCTTGTCCTTCAACTGAACTTCATAGTAAAATCTCCCTGAGGAGAATCCTTCTCTTCCTAGGACACTGACAACAAGATCAAACCTCTTTGGGTTGTCAGGGAGATTCTGACGTGTGTCTCCATATTTAACTTGTTTCGCATCTTCAGACAGGATGAGACTGGGATGTGCTGTATCAGGGTCCAGAGTCACATCCACTGTGGAAAAACACACTACTGTAAATTGCTGGAAAACAATGAACAATTACAGTCCATTCCAAAATATAAAGGACAGAAACATGTCAAAATATGAACTGTGTTAAACCAGAAAGATCACTGACTTAGTTCAAGACCTTACTAAATGTTGAGTACAATTGGACATGAATAATTTCAGTGAGTGAATATCAACACACAGTGTTGTGTAGAACTGTAAGCTCAAAACAAATGGAGGGAAATCGCCCTTCAATGTTCTACCACAATAAAAGCAGCTGCTCGTTGCGAATGTGTTCAATGCATGTACAATACAAAAAAACTTCAGATTGTGAATGAAGTCATTGGTTCGCTAAGATTCTTAGAATGTCCCTGGAGCCGTGGACGGAGACGGACATCACGGCCCACTTCAGCGGCCGCGTGCGGGGCCGGGGGAACGGGTCGCGCCACCTGGCCCTGTCCACCCAGTACTGGTGCTCCCAGCCTCCAGCGACCCGGGACCACGGGAGGAGGTCGTCCCCGTTTCGGAGGCATCTGACGGGGCAAATATTTGAAATCTGACATTATGGGCCCTTTAAAACAGTTCAGGATGCCAGCCAATATAGTACTATTTCCCAAAAACGTCTTTATAGAAACACAATCACCGACCTTTAGCAGGAAGAGATGGTCCTCGTTACGTGAGAGCTGCTCCATCTTATCCCTTTTCTTTTGTAGATCAGCGATTCCATGTTTTAACTCTTTAATGAACTTCTCTGTCTTGCTTTGCATAGATTTTTGTATGTTTTCAATCACTGCATGAAGACCCGCCTGGCTTTCCTCAATGCACTGCACCAGTCCAGTGAAGAATTGAGTGCAGAGCTTGATGTCAATGGCAGCATTTTTCTAGTCCAAGCAAAAACGATTTATTAATTGTTTCTAGACAGGTGTGGGTTATCACCTGAAGACAGGTATGGGTTAACACCTGAAGACAGGTATGGGTTATCACCTGAAGACAGGTATGGGTTATCACCTGAAGACAGGTATGGGTTATCACCTGAAGACAGGTGTGGGTTATCACCTGATGACAGGTGTGGGTTATCACCTGAAGACTGGTATGGGTTATCACCTGAAGACAGGTATGGGTTAACACTTGAAGACAGGTGTGAACAGAATTCAGCCACATTGGACCCTCACAATGTTTGTTGACCCAATGCTTAAAAAAGGTGAAGATATATATGTTTAAGACACATGTTTCGTTGTCATTACCTTTTTATTTCCCTTTTGTTCACATTTCTAAAACCTTGTATGCCCACAGTCAAAGATCGCAGTCTCAAAGTTACGGGGAATGTGCCGGACAGTTCCGGGTGTTGACTTTTGAAAAGCAAGGGGGTACTGTACGAGGTTTCAGGAACTCTGAAAGAACAGGATACAATTCAGGGGCTAATCAAGGGAGAGCAGAGGCCTTTAGACAGAAGAGCAGAAGTCCCATTAGGTGTCACAATTGTGGGAACCCAGGTCACATGACGGCAGAATGTCCCAGACAGTATGTGAGCAAAACCTATCTCTCCTTTGAACCAAAGTGCACAGCGAATCACCAAAAGAAGGCTATTATTCCAGATTGCACAGTGCAAGTTGTCATTGATGGTAGATCATACACAGCCCTTATGGACACAGGCAGCAGTCAGACATTAGTGAGACGAGACCATCTATTAGTTCATGGGCAGAAGAAAGGGTAGAGTCTCAGTGAAAGTCTGTCCAGTGTAGAAGTAGATATGAGACCTGTTGTCCACATCATAGAAGGAGACCTGACCCCCCTCATAATCTACAAACACCCCCACCTTCTGGGGAGCAGGACTGAGGGAGAGACGCACTGAGGGGCCTGCCAGCGCTTTATACTCTCCATCCCTCAGCCACACAGTCCAATATCCATCATCTGGACTCACTGTGATCTTCCCCTTCCTGTTGACGGACTCTCTGGCCACTCCTAAATCCCACCTGGTCTTGTCCTTCACCTGAACCTCGTAGTAGAACCTCCCTGAGGAGAATCCTTCTCTTCCTAGGACACTGACAACGAGATCAAACCTCTTTGGGTTGTCAGGGAGATTCTGACGTGTGCCTCCATGTTTAACTTGTTTCCCATCTTCAGACAGGAGGAGAAGGGCACAGGCTGTATCAGGGTCCAGAGTCACCTCCACTGTGGAAAAACACACTACTGTAAATTGCTGGGAAACAATGAACAACTGGGCAGCACGGTGGCTCAGTGGTTAGCACTGGTGCCTCACAGCAAGAAGGTCCTGGGTTCAAACCCCATCTGACCCAATGGCCTTTCTGTGTGGAGTTTGCATGTTCTCCCCGTGTTTGTGTAGGTTTCCTTCCACCATCAAAAACATCCTCCAGTCACTGCCAATTCACCTGGAGTCGGTCTGTGTGTCCTATGTGTGTGAGCAAGTCTGTCGTAATATGTTGGGTGAGCAAGTCTGACGCAAATTGGCTGCCGTGGTATCACTCAGACTGAGTGTTGTGTTTGATAGCTGTCTGTCCACTCGTTCTTTCTGTGTAATTAATTGGAGACCAATTTGTGTAAAGCACTAAAAACTAAATAAAATGAATTATTGATTACAGTCCATTCCGAAACACAGTATAAAGGACAACAGCATGCATCAAATAATAAAATATTAACTGTTTCATACCAGAATGATCACTGACTTAGTTCAAAACATTACCATTACCATTAATTTCAGTGAGTGGATATCAACACATTGTTATGTAGGAGGGAAATCGCCCTTCAATGTTCTACCACAATAAAACCAGCTGCTCATTACTAATTTATCACTGTTAAAAACATTTGTGATTGCACTTATTGGATAATAGAAAAAAATATTACCAGCATTTCTCTGAATCATCTGCAGCTCTGTAGAAACAAAACAAACCATTTTTAACACAAGCAAAAAGTTCTGTTCAGAAGTTGCTATGGCAAAACGTTAAACCATAATTAAAATGAGTATGCAGGTATTTCCGATGATCTGTTAAAAGCAGTATAGCACAAAGCCTACAACTGGCGGTTGATCAGTGACAGTTTGGGCTGAAAGTGTACAAGGGCAGGTTCGTTCCATTTAAATCCCCCGCCGACTTTCCCACCGTTCTCCAAGGGGCCTGCGCGCGACATCATACCAAGGGCTGAGGGTAAGTGAATGAGAGGAAGTGGAACTACAATTGAAACGCTGCAGGTGTGGAGATGGTAGTTAACTCCATGGAGTATGCGCGCGTTCGCATAAAAGGGGCGCGGTTGGTAACGGAAGCAGATATTTATGCCAATATGCGTTGTATTTTTGATCCCGGAAGACGGCACATCGATAATGTCAGGATATGACTAGCTTAAATAATTGTTAACGGCTAAATTTTGGTAGGGCAATGCCGAGGGTAAAGTCGTATTCTTGTCACATGTGCATGTTTCTGCAACTACGATCAATGGTCAGTTTTACAAATTCAAATGATATAATTTCTAAGATTTTGAATTTTAACCATTGTGTCCTATTATGCATTAAGGGCAGTTGTTTCATTTGTTATATAATTGAAATGAAAGGATAGGCCTACATAAAATAATATATCTAAGATATGAAAACAATTAGTATTAGGCTATTAAATTATAACCTACACATGGGCTACACCCTAAAGCGCATAGGCTGTATGAATGCAATGACATTCTAACTATCACAGTTGAGTGCAACTACAACGGAAAGCGCCTTTGAGATTAGGCTAGCTGTTATACTTTTTTATTAACTTTGTAAAGGTTTGTCTAGTTAGAAAATACACTATTTGGACGCTAACTTTGAATTGGCAATATCTTTATAGCCTATAAATTAACACTTAGGCTATATGTTGTAAAATCAAGTGATAATTTTGAATGATCTAAACGACTGTCGACAAACATTATATTTGTGTCCACTAGAGGTTTTACAACCCTGTTCGCAGCGCAATTTTCCCGACTACAGAGCGCTTAACATCGAGTTAACCACGAACATAAACTGCTCATAGCAGTTTAGAGATGCGGCGTCAAATGTTGTGACAACATACCTCGAGTAAAACTTACCCACCTTGTATGGGTTAATCGGCAAGTTATCCCCGACGTCATTACTCTCGATTTTACAGGAGTCACCCAGTTACCTGCTTCGAATTTTGTCCACACCTACAGTACGTCTTCTTAACCCATCCCACGTGTCACCTATTGGTTCCTACGCTTGACTGACTTCTGCCTCTCTGATTGATATGAACAATTGTTTTTTGCGTCTGGAATGAGCATTTGAGTTCCACACTAAGTGAGTTCCATGCTCTGCTGGCACACTAAAGTAAAGCATACGATCTCATGAGCCTGGACACCCTTGTCGAGCCATCGTCGATTGGCAAAGTCTGAATCTATAAGTCTGTTAAAGACAAACTTAAACGCCGTCAAAAAGTACATCAAAGTTCAGGTAAGAAATTTGTGTGGGACAGTTAGCCTTTTCAGAAAGGACGGGACAGGGACTTCGTTTTTTATACTTAATAGGCCTATGAATTCAGCTGGGTTTGAATAGCATTTCTATAGCATTTATATTTATATAGCAGTCTTTTTTTCAGCAGCCATAAATTATATGAGAAAAAATGGACGCTTGTCGAAATATTTGTCAGCGACAGGTATTGTTGAGGAATAGGAAGAGCCCGACAAAATGGAAATCAACATTTGAAAGATGATTGTGTTTTTTAAACTATGGCATGGCACACCCAATGTACATGCTAGGCCTACTTTGCATTCTAACGTCAACTGTTCTTGACATAATGTAAAGACTCGTTGGAGATGAAAGAATATCAGTTTCGAGATAAGATGAAATAATTTCAGTGGGTTGATCGTTCACCTTTGTGTAAGATAACAATTTCAATTATTATTCATGCTTTTTTTTAGAATGTAAGAATGTAGTTAGACTAACATCCATTTCAATTAACCTTTTATTCCACCCTCTTCACTTTATAAACAGACATGGCTTCGAAAGACAGTCTAATCTCCGAAGAATCCTTCCAGTGTTCCATCTGCTTGGATGTGTTTATCAATCCCGTCACCATCCCGTGTGGACACACCTATTGCAAGTCCTGTATCGAAGCCCACTGGGACGGAGGTTCTCGGTGCTTGTGTCCTCTGTGCCAAACAAACTTTGTCATGAGGCCCGTGTTGCATGTCAATACTGCTTTCAGGGACGTAGTCGATCAGTTTAAGAAGATGAATGTCAAAGAGCAAACTATCGGTAAACCTAGAGAGGTACCATTCTTGCCGTTATAATTTTTATAATAATTAATTTAATTCTATATTCACGTCAATCAAAATCAAATGTATATTTCTAAATCCTTAATATAAAAGTAAGTAGCCTACATTTTATGTATTAAACGCCTCTCAAAATCCGAGTTATAAGGTGCTATTATATAGATCAATTATTTTTGTCACCATCCAAGTGTATCAACTAAAACATTTTACTGTAATCAGGACATGAAATGTTGTGAGTTTAGCCATCCTCTACAGAGGGGAAATTCACGACCACTAAGTTTTAGGAACATGGAGGAGCTGGACCTCAGCAAACATGCGTTTAAGGTCCAGATTGACCAAACCACTTCATATTTAATAGCTGCACCGTAATGGGTTTCCAAGTTCGTTAGAAAGGATCGTTTTTATTATTATAAAGACATTGATGTCATTGATAATGTATTGGGTATCTCAGTTCTGATTATGTTTTTGTGTGTGACCCATGTTTCTAGGGACTGGTGGGCCGGGAAGGTCAACAGATTCAGAGGAGACTGGACATGATAGAGAAGTTAAATATGGCTGTAGAAATCAACAAGGTGAGTGCTCTTATTTATCATTTATTAATGTGGTTTGGATACACATGTTGTTGTTTTTTTACATTTATACATGGTTCTCATATTGTAGGATCCCTTTTTATATCTAGTTTTTATTCATGCTGGTTAAAATTTGACCAAATCAGTTAGAACAAAAAGTGAGAATACCTTAAATGAAATGGGTACCCAATATTTTTTACACAAATGTTAAAGGTGGAAAGGTCTGTGCGCTACTAGTGAGCAAGCTGTCATACTCAGTGTGCACTCTCAACAGGCAGAGGTTTATTTAAACCACTGATTTCCACTTAATTGTATGTATGGTTGTTGACTAAAGTTTGTTGGTGGAATAACTCACAGCTACTTTTACACTGCTCTTGTCAATCAGCATTGATAAAATGTTGTGCATTTGAGTTTAGTTACTGCCACGATATGTTTAACTGGTCGGTTTACTTCGAAGGCAGTAGCTGGTTTGACAGGTATTTTCTGTGCCAAAGTTTAATGCCTGGCTCAAAGGTAATTTGTCGCCTTGTTGGACCAACTGTGCATGTCCTTTGAAATACTGGTCTCTCAACCAAACAGCATTCAATAGCTCTACTTTGTCATCATTATGACTGAATGTTAAGATCAAATAGGATAGGACTTTTACTTAGTACATAGGTAGATATCTAGCAGATATGCCAACAATAAAGCTTAGCCTAAATTACATTTCATTCATCAAAGTGTTTTGGAAATATCAACAGGTAGACTACGTGACGTTGTTTGATATCACCTATACAATTTGTTTTGCCTCTTTGGTCTCCTCAGACATCTTGTTGACTTCAATTTAAAACGTGTCTTTACTAAACCACAAGTAATTTTGGGGGGGATTATGCCTTCAATAGAAAAATGCATGTACGGATATAGAAGCTGGCATTCAACTCTCGACATCCCTCGTGAAAGCGATTGAAATTGCCGGCGCAGCGCTGGTCGAACAGATAGGAGAGAAGCAGAAGGAATCGGATAGACGAGCGAAAAAACTCATCAAGATACTGGAACAGGAAATATCGGAGATACAACGAGGAGAAATCCCAGACAACGACTGGAGCCACACCAGTGTCTACGGTGATGGCGGTGTGCCGACTGTGAGAGGTAATTTCGGTCATCTGTTGAGAATCCTTACTAGCGAGATTCAATCTGGACTGAAAGCTTCGCACGCTGCTGGTAAGAACCTGCAACATCACCTGTGAATGATCGTTTATAAAGAAAATGCGCAATGTGAAATACAAAGAGAAAACAGTTTTTTTATTTTTTTAACCTCCTTTCGTAGAGCTCAAGAGGATACAGAAATATTCGGGTAAGAAAAAAACAATATGAACCTATATTAGCTACAAAGTAGGCCTATTTGTGAATAAATTCACAACAATTCGTTTCTCCTCAGTGGATGTGACTCTGGACCCTGACACAGCACATCCCGGTCTCATCCTGTCTGAAGATAGGAAACGAGTAAAAAACGGAGACCGGAAGCGTAATCTCATTGACAACCCCGAGAGGTTTGCCTCGGCTTGCGCAGTGCTTGGTCTCAAAGGATTTTCCTCAGGAAGCTTCTATTTCGAGGTTCAGGTGAAGGACAAGCTTAACTGGGTCTTAGGGGTGGCCAAAGAATCTGTTGACAGAAAGGGAAAGATTCATGCGTGCCTCCAAGAGGGATATGTAGTTCTCAGTCACAAAAATGGAACTGAGTACGTGGCCAGGGATCATCCCTCTGTTACTCTATCCCTCAGTCAGAAGCCCCAGAAAGTGGGAATCTTTGTAGCCTACGAGAATGGTCAAGTATCGTTCTACGATGTCGACCACAAATCCCACATCTACACTTTCACCAACCTGAGCTATAACAATATGCTACATCCGTACTTCAACCCATGTACAAACGACAGTGGTGCAAACTCTGTGTCTCTGGTCATCACTCCTGTCGAACAAAACTGAGTTTCTTATTTTCAGGTGCCGTAAAAATGATTTAATAAAAATGTTGAGTTAACAATGATAGTGTAACCTATTTGTCATTCTCTCTTCAGAGGAATTCACATGAGGAAATTAGGATGTTAAATCTACAAAATAACAGGTAGATTTATGTTTGGTATTTGTGAAGGAAGTTTTTGACATGTTTAGCTTTAGCATGGCTATAATTTGCTTATATGGGAGTTCATGTGTTTTTCAGTTGACTTCATTTCACCTGCGCTTGAAAATATTTTTTAAACATTCTCTAAAATTAAACTTGATTTTCATTCCTAATTTATACAAGTCTTGCAAGATGTATAATCTCAATGGCACTATCTGGTTAAATAAAGGTTTAATTATAATAAAAATCATATTGTTTACACTCCAAAATGACCATAAAAGTGACCACTTAAAATTTAAATAAATGCAACTTTTATGTGATTGCCTTTCTAGTTGTGTAATTTGAGTTACTTGTTTATATATTTGATCAACAAAATGCACTACGTCGAATTGTTATCGTTCCATAATAGACTTCAGTTTCACTTTAAAAACAGTGAGGGGATTTTAATATTACACTGGAGATAAAAATGACTAACTGGCTGACAGCTGTGTTTCCCACCAATACGAACTGTCAATATAAGGTGATTTTTTTTTCATCATTAGAGAGACTTTCTGGGGACGGACGAGAAAACACACAGGTTCGTTAGGTTGCCTCACTTCAGAGTGACACACACCTTTTTACCTGACACTGCGTGAAAAATGAGTGTGCAGATATCACTGAAGAAGATCTGCTCTGCCCGTTACAGCAGAAAAATGCAACAGAAAGTCAGATAAAAATCCATGCGTTTTATAAGAAAGCTACATAAAAAATGGCATGTTTTTTTTCTTTTCGTGGAAAACATGCTAACAATCCTCTGACCAGCAGGGGGCATACTAGACCGTCTAACTATTAAGCAAGGCCCGTTAGTTTGTCTCGGCTCGATTATCAAGAGAATCAAGTACTGTACTGCCATGAAGTTGAAATTTGGCAAGCTGAAAGGACACTGTAGTTTCTATCTAAAAAGGAAAGCATAGCTTTATGTCTGTCTTTCGATTTTCTATTCCTTCAAACACCGAATGTGCACTGTGTGAACTTTGAAACCGGATTGCCAACACACTGGTTATGATAGCTAAACTTAGTTAAGTATTACTTACTAAGTATCTCAACCTGCTTTAATGATACCTTTGTGCCCCGTGTTGCACCATGGGCAGTGTGCAATGCATTGGTTGCTTGATGGACATCTGTGCATTGTAGGTATTCAGCATGGGGGACAGCCTGCAGTAGCCTCTTTTAATAGCAGATAGGGCATGTGGCCAAGAGACATTTCTCAAGATGGACTCATTTTCAACAGGCTTAGCCTTATCATTGTTTGTGTTTCACAGCTTCTAGCCTAAACGAGTGCATGCAACTGTACAGGTTCATCGCCTAAGCTTTCACAAAATAAGACTTAATGCATGCATCGAAAGGCTAACTATATGATATAGTGACATTGTGGGAGGCAACTCCTTGGCCTACAGAAATGGTTTAACTCTGTTGGTCACCGGCCAATGAGAACATTGGACCGTTCAATTTTGACAACTGGCTCAAAATCACGTGAAATTTATGTCTCAGGTGGCACGAAATCCACATTTTAACCACATGTTGTTAACGTGTTGTTAACGTGTGAAAAATCAACACATAAACAACACGTAGTTAACGTATTATTTGCACAGTCAACGTGTTGTTCACGTGTTGTTCACGTGTTTAAAGTTTGCTTGCTTTTGAATTGCTTGGCGTGGTTCCATACACTGCTGCAACTTTCTTGTCTGCGTCGTTCCAAAACCACTTCGTTGCGTCGCGACTCGTTGGTCTGAACTGGCCTTAAGAGTTCAAGAGAGTGACTGGAAGTGGTCGCTTCCCTCGTCTCTCTCCTCTTTTTAAAGGTGTGTGTGTGTGTGTGTGTGTGTGTGTGTGTGTGTGTGTGTGTGTGTGTGTGTGTGTTTGTGTGTGTGGTCCTGTCATGGCGATCTCCCCTGACAGATGTCCCGGTCCTGTATTTCGGGAAGCCCTCCTACCCTTTTAGCGACCGTGACACGGACCTTCCCGTAAATGTGTCGTCATGCACACACACACAGCCCTCAGAGGAGAAGGACTCATAGACTGGAAGAAAAGAGTACATGTGCTCTAAGTACAGAGAGAGAGAGAGAGAGAGAGAGAGAGAGAGAGAGAGGAAAATAAGAGAGACCAGGAAGGGAGAAAGCGAAAGGGGGATGGATGGATGGATGGACGGACGGATGGATGGATGGATGGAAGGATGGATGGAAAGAAACAGGCTGTGCTGATTCCCTTCAATTTAAAGACACTTTACAGTGTCTGTTATGAGTGTGAGAGAAAGAAAGAAAGAAAGAAAGAAAGAAAGAAAGAAAGAAAGAAAGAAAGAAAGAAGAAAAGATAGAAAGGGGAGGAAGGGAGAAAGAGAGAGGGGGATGAATAGTTTAAATGTGTCTCTTGATATTTCTCTTGTCTCTGAGCCGGTTCAAGGAGCAAGAAGTGCTGTCACACTCAATTCTCTGTTCTGTCTGTCAGCCTGACTACCTGTCTGTCAGCCTGACTACCTGTCTGTCAGCCTGACTACCTGTCTGTCTGTCTGTCTGCCTGCCTGACTACCTGTCTGTCAGCCTGACTACCTGTCTGTCTGCCTGTCTGTCTGTTTGTCTGTCTGTCAGCCTGACTACCTGTCTGTCAGCCTGACTACCTGTCTGTCTGTCTGTCTGTCTGTCTGTCGGTCTGTCTGTTTGTCTGTCTGTCTGTCTGTCTGTTTGTCTGTCTGTCTGTTTGTCTGTCTGTCTGACTACCTGTCTGTCTGTCTGTCTGTCTGTTTGTCTGTCTGCCTGCCTGCCTGCCTGTCTGCCTGCCTGCTTGCCTGTTTGCATAATGAAATGCCTGACTGCCTGTCTGTATGTATGTCTGTCTGTCTGTCTGTCTGTCTGTCTGTCTGTCTGTTTGTCTGTCTGCCTGCCTGCCTGCCTGTCTGCCTGCCTGCTTGCCTGTTTGCATAATGAAATGCCTGACTGCCTGTCTGTATGTCTGTCTGCAAGTCTGCATGATTAGCTGCCAATTAGTCTACCTGTCTGTCTCCCTGCCTGTCTGTCTGCTTGGCTACAGGTCTGCCTTGATGCCTTTCTGTCTCCTTAACCACCAGTCTGCCCGTCTGACTGTCTGTGTGCTTACCCGTCTGCCTGCTTTACCCGTCTGTCTGCCTGTGTGCCTATTGCCCGGAGATCAACTCTGCTGCAATCAGCTTGACCTCTGCCAGAAATGAAACATAACAAAAACGAAGAATGGTCTTCAGAGGACAGCTATGGCATCGCAGCTATCAAGAAAGAGGGGGGGTAGAGAAAGAGGGGAATGACAAATAGGGAGAGAGGGATTGAATACATGGGGCGGGGCAGTGAAAATATGGAGAAGACAGACAGAAGATATAGAGAAAGAGGTAGAAAGAAAGAGAAAAGGGTGGGGGGCATCTGGAAAATAGAAAGTAGGTTTAGATGCTTTCACTCTCATTCTCTCTTTCTCTCCGTCACTTCTGTCTGCTATTTTCAGCTCAGGAGTCAAACACTGACGCAAGTTTACACTTGTGTGTTTCTGTGCTATTGCTTGCTGTGTGTGACTGTGTGTCTTTTAGTGCATATGTGCATCTGTGTGTATCTGTGCTTGTGTGTATGCGTGTGTGTCGTGGCATGTGCGTGTGTGTGAAGGCATTTGTGTGATCATGTGCGTGTGTTTGTGTGTGTGTGTGCGTGTGTGTGTTTGTGTGTGTGTGTGCGTGCGTGTGTGTGAAGGCATGTGTGTGTTTGTGTGCGGATGTGTATCTGTGTGTATCTTTGCCTGTGTGTGTGTGCGCGTGAAGGCATGTGTATGTTTGTGTGCGGACGTGTATCTGTGTGGATCTTTGCCTGTGTGTGTGTGTGTGTGTGTGTGTGTGTGTGTGTGTGTGTGTGAAGGCGCATGTGTGTTCTCTAATGTGACTGTGCTAGAGTTTGTGTTTGCCAGCCACCTCTTATCAGTTGAGAAATCCTATCCGCGGTGATATACAGCGGGAACGCTATTTCCATGAAATTCTCATGGCCCGATTTGCTCCATAGCGCTGACATACATCCAAAAAGATGTTCTGGCATGCCAAGGTCTAAATTCAGACTCCACAGTTACAGTGACGGACACGGGGGTCTGATGAGGCCAGCATGGGTTAGTTGAGTATGGGGGCTGGTTCCATTCAAATGCATACGTTATATATAAACGTTATGTATTTCGGCTGATGCATTAGAACTTGGGTCATAGGTTTTAATAAAAACAATGCAGCTTGAGGGCCAGTGCTCCTCTTCAAGTTCATTTTCCAACAGGTGTAATTAAGAAATTGACAAACTTGACACACACTTTTTACATATCCCCGTGCTTGAGAACCTGTCAATCATTCAGGTCATTTGATGTGATAGTTCGATTAAGACTGAGCCAGCTGTTATACCGTGCTAATCAAAGGTTCAAAGGTCATGCTATTTGTTGAGGTCTAACCCACTGCCTCAGAGATTGATGTCAGAGATGGTGACTCAGAGACTGATAATCCAGTCCTATTCAGAATACCTTTATTTTGTTCTATGTACAAAGATACTGACACGAATTTCTTGGAAAAATCTTATCAAAATGATGAATTATGCATATTAATTTGTTTATATGCTCTCACACGACCTCACCAGATGCTTATCAAATGCACGTCTATGCAGAACTCAATGACGGCCAGTTTCACAAAAAAATCTTTGTTCTTCCGTCTTGTTACATTCGTTTTATCAACGAGACTTTCTCCAGGCAGAGATAGGATTATACCCGCTTCCTCCTGCTTCGATACAAAATTTGTTCAGTGTTACAATGTTCCAAATTCCAGAAGCAACTTGAACAAACAACGTGCCCAGTGTCTAGAAACCACATGTAGACACCCCAAAGCATTATAGGGGTAGTTCGCTCGTTTTCTAAAACGAGTTATGCAGTTGTTTGGCTAAATCATGGGTGGCACGCGGGTGCTGTGGTCAGCGCTGTCGCCTCACGGCAAGAAGGTCCCGGGTTCGGATGTGTCCAACGGCTGGGACCTTTCTGTGTGGAGTTTGCATGTTCTCCCCGTGTCTGCGTGGGTTCTCTCCGAGTGCTCCGGCTTCCTCCCACTGTCCAAAAACATGCAGGTTGCTTGGTGACTCTAAGTTGCCCGTAGGTGTGAGTGTGAGTGGTTGTCTGTCCCTATGTGTCGGCCTTGTGATTGACTGGCGACCTGTCCAGGGTGTACCCCGCCTCTCGCCCAGTGTCAACTGGGATAGGCTCCAGCCCCCCTGCCACGAATGGATTAATAGTATAACCTAAGTGAAATTCATGTGAAAGAAGAACATTCAATGAACTTTTGGAACACAGCCAATACTGCACTATTGGATGATGAGGTATATGATAATAAAACCATATTTTACAGTTAAAGCCATCGTCTGTCTATTGACCTGGGATATGGATGTACTTTTGTAATACTTTTCATGACATCAATCAAAGTGCAAAGTTCATCGTGTCTGAGCCAAAAACATTGACCGAGACTGTTCTCTCAGGGATGAATTATGTCCGAGAACATCTTCAAAGAAACGTCCATGATGGATTATCTATTGTATGATAGATCAGTGTGTGCCAAGAGCTCCACTAGCAAATTCTTTCCATCTGAGTTAAAAAATGTATAATATTTGTGTGTTTATTTTTACGGAATGTATCTACAAATCTGTTCTTTTTTTTTACCGTGGCCCTGAGAGTCCAAACGCACTGCAACTTATGAAAACACATGCAAATAGACAAAACACAAGCAAATCTAGAAAACATCTACATCGATTTGACAGCACATGCGCAGCATTTAGAAAACGCGCTGTAAATTCAGACAACACAACACATTACAGAAACACGCTGGAAATACAAAAAACACAACACATTACAGAAATTTTCTCCAAATACAGAAAACAGAAAACATTACAGAAACACACTGCAAGTACAGACAACACATTACAGAAACGCGCTGCAAGTACAGAAAACACAACACATTACAGAAACGCGCTCCAAATACAGACAACACAACACATTACAGAAACGCGCTCCAAATACAGACAACACAACACATTACAGAAACGCTCTGCAAGTACAGACAACACAACACATTACAGAAACGCTCTGCAAGTACAGACAACACAACACATTACAGAAACGCGCTGCAAGTTCAGAAAACACAACACATTACATGAACGCGCTGACAGACAACACAACACATTACAGAAACATTCTCCAAATACAGACACCACAACACATTACAGAAACGCTCTGCATGTACAGAAAACACAACTTCACTTGGCGAACGTACTTCAACGCAGAACTGAACTCAACTGAACCTGTATCCCCGCCGGGAACGGACATTTACATTGCACAGTGCCAGGGACAGAGAGACCAGAGCCTGGGGAAATCCCCGCCACCCCCCCTCAAATCGCACACTGCCCTAGTTCCTGTGGAGCATTCCTGGGTCGGAAAGGGCCTTATGGTCCAAATCCCAGTGGTGGTCACTCCCTTTTATACTCCAGGTCCAGGCCTCAGGGGACTGAGTGTGTGTGCGTGTTAGAGAGAGAGAGAGAGAGAGAGAGAGAGAGAGAGAGAGAGAGCAAGAGAGAGAGAGAGACAGAGAGAGACAGAGAGAATGAACAGTGAATGCATTGAAAGAAAAAGCTCATAGAGCCTGCTCAAAGTCGAAGCAGATTAGACTGCTACCATTCCCTACCAACAGAGAATATAAATTGGCTGAATATCTCTCCACTGTCAGAGATATTAAGCAGAGGCAGATCCTTACCAAGAACAGGCTGAGTGACCATCATTTGGCAATCGAAAAAGGGAGATTTAAAGAGTCATGGCTTCAAAAAGAGGAAAGGATATGTGGTCACTGCAAGACAGCTGAGGTTAAGACAGACATGCACTTCCTTTTAACGTGTGAGAAATTAAAAAACACAAGGCAGCAATACTTTCACAAATTTGAATTACTAATACCAAATTTCAACAAACTAAATGACAACTACAAATTCAGAGCTCTCCTAGGAGAGGATAATAACGTGGAAAACCTTGCTGCATAGTACATTTATGTATGCCACAACCTGAGGGATAGTCAGTGATCAACATACACACATGCACACACACCCACACACACACACACACCCCCACACACACCTTGACATAAAAATAACAATCCCGAAACAGATACATTAAACACATATACATGCAACACAACACAAACAGGGAAACAAGTGATGCAGGATGGCCTTGTTTTCCATCGATTGTGCGCACTCACTCACACACACACACACACACACACACACACACACACACACACACACACACACACACACACGCACACACACTGCATTTAGTTTGTACAGTACCTGAGTTTAAATGTTTTTATACAAATACATTTGTAATTGTTTCATTATTTTTTTTAAACTAACTGTGTCTTATTGTTATCTATGCAAAGCAATCAAAAAATTGTATTTGTATTATTTTGTAAACTGCTTTGGCAATATTGTCTACTTGTGTACAGTCATGCCAATAAAGCATTGAAATTGAATTGAATTGATAGAGAGAGACAGGGAGAAAGAGAGAGAGAGAGAGAGAGAGAGAGAGAGAGAGAGAGAGAGAGAGAGAGAGAAACCTGACCCTCTGCCTAGACTATCAGTCTCTTGACCACAAAGTAAAGAATGCAATAAATATCACAATGCACGCTGACTCCAACCACCTTAATAGAACACAGGCTTTGTGAATTATTAGTTGTGTTAGTGGAGTTCATCTTGTTCTTTGTGTTTAAGTATACTCACGTTACATTGTTGCTACTGCTTTCAATAATCACACGAGGAAGGTATGGCCT
>JAPMUY010004226.1:25000-32500 GCA_026901105.3 Galaxias olidus
AGGGGGGGGTTGAAGTGTCACTCAAAGCATTTAAGTAAGGGGAGGGGGAGGTTATAAGCTATGCAGATGTTTCTAATGTAGTGACGCTATGGGAGACTGAAAAAGTCGGATCTTACGTAAATGATGACATCATGCCACGTCAATCAAAGATTTTTCAGAGGAAGTGGCTGAAATCATGGCTTGTATTGGTGACACGATAGCCCTTCAGGAGGTAGTCAACTTAATATCGTCAAATCCTCTCTGCTTGCACTTTATTGGTGTGTATTAACAAACATATATGTTACCGTCTGTCTTATTTTTTAAACAAGTGAAATGCGGTGTAAATTACTTTTGTAGAATTTTCAGAACTCGGGATATATTAGCAAGTGCTCCAGTGCACTGATGAGGTTTTGGAACTTGTTTTTAACCACGCATTCACAAAGGGTGCTTTTTAAAACTATGCCAGCAACTTGACAAAGCTATACGTTCAACTCTTAGTAAAACAAAGAAAAAAAACATTCCAGACTGCCAGAGGACCCGAACAGTCTGAGTGAAGTCCAAGTTAGTCTGTGTCCGAGATTTCCAAACAGGTCAAAAAACCTTCAACCGTATTTCACTATTGGCTTGGCCAACAGTTGAAGGTCCGCTTTGCTTCATCTTTAACCTCGTGTATGTTCGCAGTTTTGTCACCACGAGTTGTGACATAATGTTGGAAGGCTAGAGAGATTATCAGCAAGTCGGTATAGAAAACAATATCAATGTATCGATTTAGTTATGATGCAACATGGAACGAAATAAAGGGGGGGGGGGTACGGGAGGAAGGGTGTGGCGGTGGGGCAGATCGCAAGTAGCGCGATAAAACGCAAAATTGATTTAAAAGAGATTAATTGAGGGAAAAGACTCAAGGCTAAAGCGCGGACGACGTCTGTTGGTCGTTGACCCAGATTCTGAGAAAGGGACGAGAGAGAGAGAGAGAGAGAGAGAGAGAGAGAGAGAGGGGGAGGAACGAAGGAGAGCGATGAAGCGAAAGGGAGTAGATCGTTTTCAAGTATGGCCTGTTGGAGCACATCAACCACAAGTGTTATACCATTTTTGCACGTTTTTTTTTTTTTTTACTAAAAAATGTGGTCTTATTTAATGTGTCAGACGTTTGTTAAAATCCTAAAATCAACTCACCATCGAAAACTCTTTACTTTTGGTCAGGTTTAATTTACAACCTACATAGCGAAATATATTATGTATTTATCATTTTTATATTATTTTTGCTGTAATGTTTGTTTAATTTTATGTGCGACATGCAAAATTGCCATGATCTGCTATTTATTTGTTTGAAACTCGACTCATTCTGTTGTCCGACACATCACCCATGTTTTCTGTAATGGTTGAAACCTGACAATAAATTATATTTGAAAGAAAAAATGAACTTTCTGTTGTGTGATTATGATGCCTCAACAATTCCGAAAGCAAAAATGTAACTTTGCTTATTGTGAAAGATTATTTATAGGAATGGACTTACCAACTCAGGTTGACAATATTTGCCCTGTCTGCTAAATGTTCTGTCAATATACTTTCACAGACATGCAGATAGCATCTGGATGGGACAAATACAATCCCATATGTGTTCAATAAAGGCAACAGTGGAGTATGTATTGTGTATTGCTGAATAATGACATTAACTACTTAACTAGGGGAAGCAAAAAAATCTATTCATCGTACAAAAGACACGATTTGAACACTGGTTGTGAAACAGTAACCTCATGTACTTTCTTAAACTTTAAGATGAAGGTCATCTCTCTTAGGATTAAACTTGCCGACCGCAGCCAAGGACAGAGATAATGTGTGTCTTACTAAAAGTCTGCCAATGTGTCAATCTTTCTGTCATCTGTTTTTTATAGAGTGATATGCAACATGTGATTGATCACAAGGAGCTATTACACCACAATGTCATCAATCACACCTCCCAGATAGAATATGACAAGATGCATGAATAGGCAAAGTATCTAAATGTCTCTCCACACGCACACAGACACACGCAGTCTCCGTTGCTCAATAGTCGAGTTAGACTGATGTGCTTATGGAAAACAGAAAGTATCAAATCGTCCAGACTGTTGGAAGATAAGACAAGCGTCTTGACATTGTTGGTCACACTGCATATGTGTCTCGGTGTGTGTGTGTGTGTGTGTGTGTGTGTGTGTGTGTGTGCGTGCGTGCGTGCCTGTGTGTGTGTTTGTGTGTGTGTGTGGGTAGGTCAACCCTTAATAACATAAAACACACAAAACCACACACACACACATACACAAACACACATAAACACACACACACACACACTCAAACACCCATAAACACACACACACACACACACACACTCAAACACCCATAAACACACTCGTACTGGTTCCACGGTACTAGTTCTATGTTAACAATTATATGGTACCAGCTAAGGTACCAGGTCTATAAAACCAATTCTACTGTACCAGTTCAGTGATAAAAGTTTGATAGTACCAGCTCTATTAAACCGGTTCCATGAAACCAGATTTATTTATCAACTCTATTAAACCAGTTCTGTTACCAGTTCTATGAAACCAGTTCTATGGAACCAGTTCAATGATACTAGTTATATGATATCAGTGCTATGGTACCAGTTATAAGGTTCTAGTTCTATGGTACTGGTTCAGTGGTACTATGAGGTTCAGTTCAGTTCAGCTCGTTTTCCATCCCTGCCGTGTCAAAGTCCCCCGAGTGCTGAGGACATTGGCATTTGCTGACACCCAGCCAGATAGGGCATGGGTTCGTGTTCACAACCCCAGGGAAGGCCCTTTGTCTCTGGGTTAAAAAAGACTGAGCGTACTGGGCTCTGGAGGTCTGAGCTCCACTCAACTGGAACCCTCTCGTTTCACGGCTGCATTCCATTTTGGCGACGCGTCACCTTCACCCTGTGTCCTCTTTGAGCAAGTGAACTCTCCCCCCAACACAACAAAACAGCGGTACCATCCTGATAAAACGTTGCATCTCGCGCTGCAGCCTTGTTCTTCCGACACAGGTCAACCACAGGTCCCACAGGTCACGGTTGTCATAGAAACTGTTCGGGAATGTTTTCTGTAATTGAACCACTCAGAAACAACAAAAACATCTTTCTCGTTTCTCCCTCTAGTCTGGTGATAAAGACTGTTTGTTGGTTGTATTGCTTTGAGACTGTTATTATAATGTGAAGCGCATTACAAATAAAATGTATTATTATTTTTATTATTATTATTACTATTATTATTATCATTATTATTATGATGACTATTATTATTATTATTATAGTTATTATTATTATGATTATTATGACTATTAATAATCATAATCACAATAATAATAATAATTATTATTATAATAATAATAATCATAATCATAATCATAATATAAGGAGTCAATCCTGTTCTACGTGGCTGATTTACTCTCGTTACCTCGATGCAACTTGCAGTCTTTCGCAGTTTGAAACCTAGATATATATATTTAGATATGTATTTTTCCTATTCAATAATCATTGAGTTATTAGTGTCTGAATGTCACTGCTCATCTTGAACTTCCCTCCTACAGCTTATCTGTGGGACAATATTGACGACGGCTGTAGCAGGAAGATAGCTAGCGTTTCAGCAGAGACACACGTGAAGAGGTCATAGGTCACCAGGGTGGGGTGGGGAGGGGGGGGGGGGAGTGGAGTCCAGCCCGTTTGGCCGGTCATAGGTCACTGAACACAGCGTGGGAAAGTTGATCTCGATATCGATGCGGCAGTAATCATTTGGAACATGGATCGGTATTCCGAGGAACGATCCGGCAGAAACCTGTTTCCCCGTATGTTCCTAAAACCAGCTCACCCCACAAGTGGATGTCAGGCTGCAACCAGACCACCAGGGCCAAGATGGCCGACCTCTGCTTGTCTTCTCTGGAACTGTCTCTGCAAAGAGGCGTGAGGAAGAGTTTGGCGTGCTTTTTTTTTTGGTTCGGGTGAGAATGTTGCAGGGAACATGAGACAAAACATCATCATCATCATCATCATCATCATCATCAACAACAACAGACTGGTCATACTGTTGGAATGTACCACTTCACCCACATACACTAAGCCTTCCCAATGACCCTGCAATATTTCTGTTCCTTACCAAAAGCAAAAGATTCACTCTGTATTTCTGTGTGTGTGTGTGTGTGTGTGTGCGGGTGTACGCGCGTGCTAGAGAGTGTGGGTGTGTGCGTGTGTGTATGTGTTTGTAAGTGTGTGTAAGTGTTTGTATGTGCGTGTGTGTTTGTAAGTCTGTGTGTGCGACTGTGCATGTATGTGTTCATGTGTTTGTATATGCATGTGTGCGTATGTGTCTGTAAGTGTTTGTGTGTGTGTGTGTGTGTGTGTGTGTGTGTATCTGTACATGCATGTGTGCGTATGTGTCTGTTTGTAAGTGTGTATTAGTAAGTGTGTGTTTGTGTAAGTATTTGTATGTGCGTGTGTGTTTGTAAGTGTAAGTATTTGGACATGATTGTGTGTATAAGTATTTGTATGTGCATGTGTGTGCGTGTATTCGTGTAAGTATTTGTGCGTGCATGACTGTGTCTGTGTGTAAGTATTTTTACGTGCGTGTTTGTGTGTGTGTGTGTGTAAGTATTTGTACGCGCATGTGTGTGTACGTAAGTATTTGAATGTGCATGTGTGTTTGTGTGTGTGAGTATTTGTACGTGCATATGTGTTTGTGTGTGTGTGCGCGTGTGTGTGTTTGTGAGTGTGTTTGTGTGTTTAAGTATTTACATGTGTGTTTGTATCTGTGTGTGTGTGTAAGTATTTGTACGTGCATGTGTGTGTGTGTGTGTGTGTGTGTGTAAGTATTTGCACGTGCATGTGTGTGTGTAAGTATTTGTACGTGCATGTGTGTGTGTGTGTGTGTGTGTGTATGTATGTATGTAAGTATTTGTACGTGCATGTGTGTGTGTGTGTGGTCTATTTGCATTGGAAATGCAAAGAAAGGTGTAGAGAGTTGATTTCTGTGATGAACTCTGCCCTTATCTCCGTCATTACGTAGCACCATACTGTTATCTATCCAGACCAATCACAACGACCCTTTCTTTCTTTCTTTACAATGAGGCAACGTCAAAGACATGCGCCCTCTTCTGGTAAAAAAAAAGGACTTGCTTTTCGTTTCCAGACAGAGAGTTGTGCTGTTGTGGAGTTCATGTAGGACTGTCTCTATGTCGTCATCTTGTGGATATAGTGGCGATGTACTGGAACCTCTTTATACATGAAGACAAATACAGAACAACACAAAACAACAACGCAAACACAACTGCGAAAACAGCGAAACCACAGGTGCACTATCCATTCAAAATATGTGAATAGTAAATAGTAATACACCCTACCACTATTTATTAAGTTAGTTTATGTATATTTGCAAGATTAAACGAAATTGCCTAGTATATCATCACAGAATTCTGAATGTTTTTCAATTTGTGTGGGGATGTGTGCGTAGGATGAACCATGACTAAAGAGCAATCGATATATCGGTGTGCCGCGTAATGGCATCACGTGATCACATAAAGCTATTATAGCCATGCGCCGACCGGCCAAAAGTCGGCCAGGAACAAAACTATAATATCAGCGTCCTTTAAAATACCGACAAATCCGTGCACTGTATAACACAGGAGCCGTATCAATAAGTGACATGCGTTTTAGCTACAGCCAGGGCGGAAAAAGTTGTATTATGTCACATGGGCCATTTGTTAACAATTATTCGTAGGCTATAATTGCTGGAGACTTTTAGGCAATTGCTCCGATATCGCTACTGACAATTTTTGGTCAAGATTACTGCAAGTCAACGCAATTGATATTCATAAAACTCAGCACTAAGCGTTAGGACACCAACGGACACTTCAACAATATAGGCTAATTCACATCGTGTTTCCTAAACTGCATTGGGAGCTCAGTGCACTGACCAAACTGACACAAAATTTTGTGGGCGGGGAAGCGGCGGCGGCAATGTAACACTAACCACTTACAGAAGACTTGAGGCATTTGTCTTCGTTCTGCTAGACCCCTTGTTTACACTTGTAACCGGGCGCTTCAAAACTTTGGTCGCGAGTCTTTCGTTGCACGTTTTGGGCTAACGTAAGGGTCCAACGCAATGGCTGGAAAGTGAAATAATTTCAACGTGGCCACGAGTGGTGACAAGTAAACTAGCCAGCCTTCAACATGCGTAGCAGAAGCAACTCAGGAGTGAAACTCGACAACTATGCTCGGATAGTGAACCAAACTATTCTTCGCTACCAGGTGAGTACTAACACCCATAGCTTCATTTGAAGCTGCATGTTTCGTAGTATTTCCACAATTCAACAAGGAAATGCGCCCCCTTTGAAAAAAAAAAAAACGGACTACTGAAATAGGCCATACCTTCCTCGTGTGATTATTGAAAGCAGTAGCAACAATGTAACGTGAGTATACTTAAACACAAAGAACAAGATGAACTCCATTAACACAACTAATAATTCACAAAGCCTGTGTTCTATTAAGGTGGTTGGAGTCAGCGTGCATTGTGATATTCATTGCATTCTTTACTTCGTGGTCAAGAGACTGATAGTCTAGGCAGAGGGTCAGGTTTCTCTCTCTCTCTCTCTCTCTCTCTCTCTCTCTCTCTCTCTCACACACACACACACACAGGAGAGAGAGAGAAATGCACGCACTTGACCAATGACAGCCATATCCTTCACCACTGCCATAGTCTAAATTCTCACACACACACACACACACACACACACAGAGACAGAGAGATGTGCACACACACACTTGTCCAATGACAGCCATATACTTTACCACTGCGCCAGTCTAAGTTCTAACACACACACACACACATGCACACACACACACACAGACAGAGAGACGTACACGCACACACACTTGTCCAATGACAGCCATATCCTTTACCACTGCAATAGTCTAAATTCTCTCACACACACACACACACACACACAGCGACAGAGAGACGTACACGCACACACACACACTTGTCCAATGGCGTCCATAGACCACTGCGCCAGTCTAAATTCTAACAAACACACACACACACACACGCGCAAAGCATCTCACTTTCCTCTGCGGTCGGTTGGTAATCTATGAAGCCACCGGTTTGGCATTCCTTCCCCTCTCCTATCCGTTCCCCTTCTTTGCTTTCCATACCGATCCATAAGACATGGGGACGGGTCTAAGCCCTAAGAGACAATCCCATCCCGTCATTTTAGCTTCTGATGGAAACAAGACGACGAGGTTATACGAGGTTATGAATAGAGGATGCATAGCGGCCTTAGCCAATCAGCACGAACCATTACTAGCTCCTTATCCAATGAGTGAGGCCGTCTGGATTGGACACTGTTAATGGGATATTAACTTAGAGGCACTTTGAGTGTGAATTTAGGAGAAGCTTATTCGTGTGAGATTGAAAGAAGTTTAGCGATCGCTTTGTGATGTGGAGTTTAAAGACCGTGGTTCCCTTCAACAAATTATTT
>JAPMUY010004226.1:37500-67500 GCA_026901105.3 Galaxias olidus
TGTGTGTGTGTGTGTGTGTGTGTGTGTGTGTGTGTGTGTGTGTGTGTGTGTGTGTGTGTGTGTGTGTGTGTGTGTGTGTGTGTGTGTGTGTGTGTGTGTGTGTGTGTGTGTGTGTGTGTGTGTGTGTGTGTGTGACTGCAGGCTGCTCTGGAGGCACTAGACGACCTCAACCTGTTTGGAGCCAAAGGAGGACCAGGCTCTGTGGTGCACGCTCTGGCTGACGACATGCAGCACTGTCAGGTAGGACACACTCACTCACTCACATGCACACTCCTACGCACATTCTTCTACACGCCCTCTCCTAACCCTCTCACTTCCTCCCTACCCCTCTCCCTCCCTTCTTCTCTCTCTCTCCACCCCTGTCCCTCCCTCTGCCCCTCCCTCCCCCTCCCTTCCTCCCTACCCCCCTCCCTCCTTCCCTCCCTCTCTGCCTCTGACTCCCTCTACCTCCCTCTGCCCCTCCCTCCCTCTCCCTTCCTCCCTCCCTCTTCCTCCTTTTCTCTCTCTGCCTCTGCCGCTCTCTCTCTCTCTCTCCTTCTCCCTTCCTCTCCCTCCCTCCCTCTCCCACCCTCCCTCTCCCTCCCCCCCTCCGTCCCCTCAGTCCATCCTGACCTCCATGCTGCCGCGGGCCTCCATGTCTAAAGAGGTGGATGCGGGCGTCCTCTCCATCATCTCCTACCCGGCGTTTGCAGTGGAGGACCTCAGCATCGTGGACCTAACCAAGGAGGAGATCATCTCCAAGCTACAGGTCAGCAATGTAACCCTGACCCTAACCCTGACCCTGACCCTAACCCTGACCCTAACCCTGACCCTAACCCTGACCCTAACCAAGGAGGAGATCATCTCCAAGCTACAGGTCAGCAATGTAACCCCAACCCCAACCCTAACCCTGACCCTAACCCTGACCCTAACCAAGGAGGAGATCATCTCCAAGCTACAGGTCAGCAATGTAACCCCAACCCTAACCCTAACCCTGACCCTAACCAAGGAGGAGATCATCTCCAAGCTACAGGTCAGCAATGTAACCCTAACCCTAACCCTAACCCTGACCCTAACCAAGGAGGAGATCATCTCCAAGCTACAGGTCAGCAATATAATACTAATCATCTCCCAGGAAGAGATCATATCTAAACTACAGGTCAGCAATATAACCCGACCCTGACCCTAACCCTGACCAAGGAGGAGATCATATCAAAACTATAGGTCAAGTATTGCATAAAATAAAGTGTAAAATAAAGTAAATGTTATGTTCAAACTTCACTTTCACTCCCCTTTCCTCCCTCCTTCTCTCTCTCTCTCGCCCTCTTTCTCTCGCCCTCTTCTCTGTATCTCTTTTCATAACTCCCCTCTCTCTCTCTCTTCCTCCCTCCTTCTCTTTATCTTTCTTTCCATATCTCTTTCTCTCCCTCTCTCTTTCCCTACCCTCTCGCTCTTCTCTCTCTTTCTTCCCTTCTTCTCTCTCTCTTTAGGGGCGGTATGGCTGCTGTCGTTTCCTCAGAGATGGACACAAAACGCCTAAAGAGGTACACACAGGATTGTCTTTCTCCACATACGCACACGCACGCACACACACACACACACACACACACACACACAAGCACATCCACACACTCACACACAAGCACATCCACGTACTCTCACCCGTTAACCTCTCTCTGCCTCTTTTTCTGTTTGTCCGTCTGTCTACAAATCCTCTCTCCTCTCTCCTCTCCTCTCCTCTCTCTATCTCTCTCTCCCTCCCTTTAGGACCCCTCTCGTCTTTACTATGAGTCTGCTGAGCTGAAGCTGTTTGAGAACATTGAGTGTGAATGGCCGCTCTTCTGGACCTACCTCATTCTAGACGGCATCTTCATCAACAGCCCAGAACAGGTACGACGTGTGTGTGTGTGTGTGTGCGTGTGTGTGTGTGTGTATGTGGCATTGTGGATGCAAGACTGTGGATTGTATGTGTGTGTGTGTGTGTGTGTGTGTGTGTGTGTGTGTGTGTGTGTGTGTGTGAGGTTGTACATTGTTCTGTGTATGTGAGGTTGTACAGGGTTGTGTGTGTGTGTGTAGTAGTAGTAGAAGTAGTAGTAGCAGTAGCAGGAGCAGTAGAAGTTGAAGCAGAAGTTGAAGCAGCAGTAAGGCGTCCGTGATGTTGCAGGTGCAGGAGTACCGGGAGGCGCTGGAGGGGATCCTGATCAAAGAGAAGGAGGGGATGAGACTGCTGCCTGAGCTCTACAGCGTCCCTGCAGACAAGGTCAGATATATCATATATTATATACAGTATGATACAGTACCGTGCATACGTTTTAGGGAGGGGATACTGTTTTGAAGGCGAAGGGTGGTCACACCAAATCTTGATTTGATACGGATTTGCTTCTCCCTCACTTTGTATTTAATGAATTGATAAAAAATAAACAAATAACATTTATAGTTTTATATGTTTTTTCTTCTTCTAACTTTAAAGACTTCACACCTGCCTAAAACCGTTGCACTGTACTGTATATATTACATAAAGCTCTTTTCTGCTGCCTGAACTTTACAGTGTCCCAGCAGACAAGGTCAGATTTCATATTTTTACACATATCTATACAGTGTATATATATATATATATATATACATACACACACACACACGTCTGTATGTGTGTATGTGTATGTATATGTGCCCAAACCCTCTCTGGCCATGTGTTTCTCTGACCTTATCTGCGGGGGAGCTGTAGAGCTTGGGTAGCAGAAAAGAGAAAAGAGCTATACTCGTTTTAAAACAACACTAATAACATAATAACACAACATTTTTAAATCTATATGATCTGGATCTGTAGAAAGAGAGAGGGAGGGAATGATATTTCTGACACTGTGGGTGTGTGTGTGGGTCGGTGTGTGCGCTCTCTCTCTCCAGGTGAATGAGGAGTATTTGAATCCCCACTCCGTGGAGAGGGTTGCCATGGGGAAGTGTCCCCTGAAGTGGGGGCAGTCCCTGTACATCCTGGGAAACCTACTGGCAGAGGTGAGAGGTCACGCACACTCCACGTCTACTGGCTAATACCTACTGGCAGAGGTGAGAGGTCACACACTCCACTCCCATTGGTTAATACCTACTGGCAGAGGTGAGAGGTCACACACACTCCACTCCCATTGGTTAATACCTACTGGCAGAGGTGAGAGGTCACACACACTCCACTCCCATTGGTTAATACCTACTGACAGAGGTCATAGGTTATACACTGTTCTCGTATTGGTTAAAAGCTACTGGCAGAGGTGAGAGGTTATACTCTTGTCCTCCTACTGGTTAAAAACTCACTCTTTATTCCTATTGGTTGAGAGCAATTTGCGTTTGTGAAAGGCGACAGAAGCTGAAAGCTAAATTTAGATAAAAAACAAAAGTTTATTCAAGTATTTGTGACATTGTCTTTTTACTTATTTGAAAACCTGAAATGTAGCTGCTTAGTCCTCTCTTCTCTGTCCTCCCTGATTTCCTCTCTCCTCCTCCCTCTCTCCCCTCCCTCTCTCCTTCTCCCTCTCGTCTCTTTCCTATAGGGTTTCCTGGCCCCTGGGGAGATTGACCCTCTGAACAGACGTCTCTCCACCATCCCCAAACCAGACGTGGTCGTGCAGGGTGAGCTCCGTGTGTGTGTGTGTGTGTGTGTGTGTGTGCGCGACATCCGGCATATACTGTAACTGCAACACCTGTGAATTTTGTCTGTGTGTGCATGACCTTCATTTATATTGCACTTTTTCTTAATGTTACTTGGTTCTTCCTCTCCCTTTCTCTTTCCCTCCCTCTCTCTCCCTCCTTTTCTCTCCATCTTTCTCTCTTCCGTAGTCTCCATCCTGGCGGAAAACGAAGAGATAGCGGAACTTCTGCAAAAGAACGGCATCGACGTGGAGACGGTGGCCGACATACACCCCATCCACGTCCAGCCCTCCAGGGTGCTGTCCCACATCTACGCCCGCCTCGGTAACCCTTAACCCCTAACCCCCTGACCCTAACCCCCTGACCCTTACCCCCTAACCCAAACCCATCCACGTCCAGCCCTCCAGGGTGCTGTCCCACATCTACGCCCGCCTCGGTAACCCTAATCCCCTGACCCTAACCCCCTAACCCAAACCCATCCACGTCCAGCCCTCCAGGGTGCTGTCCCACATCTACGCCCGCCTCGGTAACCACAGCCCCATAACCTTAACCCTAAACCCTAACCCCCTGACCCTTACCCCCTTACTCTGACCCTAACTCTGACCCCCTAACCTTAACCCACCCCATCCACGTCCAACCCTCCATGGTCAAATAGTCATAGTAACGGTAACCGTGGACACTGAAACGGGCCATATAGAAGCCGTTTCTCAGTACACTGTTATTACAATACTCTAGTACTCCTCTGTCTGTAGAGCACTTTGTCTTAACAATATGACTCGGTTACTCCCTCTTTCTCTCCCCCCTCCCTTCTCTCTCCTTCCTTCCTTCCTTCCTTTCCCTCTCCCCATCTTTCTCTCTCTCTCGTTTCCTCTCCCCATCTCTCACCCTCTCTCTCTCCTCATCTCCCCCTCTCCCTCCCTCTCTCCCAGGTCGTAACCAGAGACTGGGGCTGACTGGGAGGCCCTACAGGAGGATGGGAGTGCTGGGGACCTCGAAGTTCTACATGATCCGAAACAACATATTTACCTTCACACCACAGGTAACGGGGGGGGGGGGTTGGGCTTCGTTAGGGCTCGTCTCAGAAACAGGGTGGGGTGTCGTTGATGGCTCAACAACAGACAATTGCTAATACCTGCATCACTTAAACACATATCTGTCTCTTACTGTTGTCTGAGCGAATTAACCAATGTTTTTGTTTATCGAACCCTCTTCCTATCCATCCCTCTATCTTTCTCTCCGTCCCTGCTGCTCTCTTTACTTTCTGTCATCCCTCTTTCCATCCATTCCTCTTTCTCCATCCCTATATCTCACCATCCTTCCCTCGATTCTCCATCCCTCTTGTTCTTTATACTTTCTTCTATCCCTCTATCCGTCCATTCATCTATCTCTCAATCCCTATATCCCTCCTTTCTGTCCTATCTTCTCTCTCTCATCCCTCTTGGCCTCCATCCGTTCCTCTATCCCCCCATCCCTCTCTCTATCCCTCTTTCTCTCCATCCCTACATCCCTCTTTGCCTCCATCCGTTCCTCTATCCCTCCATCCCTCTCTCCCTCCGTCCCTGCGTGCAGTTCATAGACCACCAGCAGTTCTACCTGGCCCTGGACAACAGGATGATAGTGGAGATGCTGAGGACGGACCTGTCCTACCTGTCCTCACGATGGAGGATGACGGGACGACCCACCGTCACCTTCCCCATCTCACAGACCATGCTGAGTGAGACACACACACACACCACCGTCACCTTCCCCATCTCACAGACCATGCTGAGTGAGACACACACACACACACACCACCGTCACCTCCCCCATCTCACAGACCATGCTGAGTTAGACACACACACACACACACACACCACCGTCACCTTCCCCATCTCACAGACCATGCTGAGTGAGACACACACACACACACACCACCGTCACCTTCCCCATCTCACAGACCATTCTGATTGAGACACACACACACACACACACACACACACACACACACCACCGTCACCTTCCCCATCTCACAGACCATGCTGAGTGAGACACACACACACACGTAGTCCACCGTCACCTTCCCCATCTCACAGACCATGCTGAGTGAGACACACACACACACACCACCGTCACCTCCCCGATCTCACAGACCATGCTGAGTGAGACACACACACACACGTAGTCCACCGTCACCTTCCCCATCTCACAGACCATGCTGAGTGAGACACACACACACACACACCACCGTCACCTCCCCGATCTCACAGACCATGCTGAGTGAGACACACACACACACGTAGTCCACCGTCACCTTCCCCATTTCACAGACCATGCTGAGTGAGACACACACACACACACACACACACACACACGTAGTCCACCATCACCTCCCCCATCTCACAGACCATGCTGAGTGAGACACACACACACACACACACACACACACACACCACCGTCACCTCCCCGATCTCACAGACCATGCTGAGTGAGACACACACACACACACACACACACACACGTAGTCCACCGTCACCTCCCCCATCTCACAGACCATGCTGAGTGAGACACACACACACACACACACACACACACACACACACGTAGTATCCCCCATTTACAAATACACACACAGAAATACATTCTCTCCCAGTCCCATAGAGTGTGTGTGTGTGTGTGTGTGTGTGTGTGTGTGTGTGTTAGCTGAGGACGGTTCGGACCTGGATCCAGTTGTTATAGCCACTCTGAAGAAGCTGCAGGATGGATACTTTGGAGGAGCAAGGTGACATCCCATAAATCAATCACTGTGCACATTATCAATCACAAAATTAATCACATAATCAGTCAGCTATTGTATCTCTCATGTTAACAAGCAAAGTCTCTTATCACGTCTAAGGTTCACTTCTTAGTGGAATAATTTGTTCTTTTTTGTAAAGTGTTTTGACGCTATAAAGTCTTCTTCTTCTTCCTCCTCTTCCTCCTCCCAGGATCCAGACTGGGAAGCTGTCCGAGTTCCTGACCACTTCCTGTTTCGCTCACCTTAGCTTCCTGGACGGGAAGCACACGGGCAGCGCAAGCCACAGACACCATGACGATGATGATAATGAGGAGGATGGCGCTGCGAAGAGCGAGTTGCACATGGACGACGGTAAGGATGAAGAGAAGCGAGGGAGGAAGAGGAAGTGACGGAAGAAATAATGCTGACGGCTAGCTGTCCGATTTCTTCATTTGTTACTGTTTTATTTGACTAACCACTTTTAAGAACGTTTAAAATTCAGTTATTCAATAAATTAATAACAAATGCAATATCCCCCCCCTCCAAAAAATTTATTTTTATAAATAAAAAACATTAGGACTGAACAAATAACTTGCACTTACAAATAAATAACTTACACTTACTTTAATTACTTCCAAATAAATAGCTTATACTTATTTTAATTACTTACAAATAAATAACTTAACATATTTTCAAAAAAATAACTTACACTTACTTGCATATACATTTTGCCTCACAGCAAGAAGGTCCTAGGTTCAAACCCCACCTGACCCAATGGCCTTTCTGTGTGGAGTTTGCATGTTCTCCCTGTGTTTGTGTGGGTTTCCTCCGGGTACTCCGGTTTCCTCCCACCATCAAAAAACATGCTCCATTCTCCTACCAGTGCCCTGACCAGTCACTGCAAATTCACCTGGAGTCCGTCTGTGTGTCCTATGTGTGTGTGAGCAAGTCTGTCGTAAAATGTTGGGTGAGCAAGTTTGGCGCAAATTGGCTGCCGTGGAATCACTCAGACTCAGAGTGTTGTGTTTAATAGCTGTCATCCATTCGTTGTTTGTTCTGTGTAATTGATTGGCGACCAATTTGTGTAAAGCGCTTTGAGTCTTGAGAAAAGCGCTAAAAACTAAATAAAATGAATTATTATTATTATTATTATTATTATAAATAGCTTAACACTTAACTTACACTCCCCTCCTCTACCAATCCCATTCCCCCCGTCCCCCGTTCAGAGGCTGATGACCTGGCCCGTTATCTGGACCAGCTCCTCGCCACCTCCTCCCCCGCTTCGGCCCGCAGACAACAGAGGGGTCGTCCAGAGGTCAACACGGGGGGCCTGGTCAAGTTCCGGGCTGCTGCTACCAAGACCAAGGAGATGGTGTCCCTGATGCACAAGGCCAAGGACCTCAACATACCCAGTAGGGAAGGGAAGGGAAGGGAAGGGAAGGGAAGGGAAGGGAAGGGAAGGGAAGGGAAGGGAAGGGAAGGGAAGGGAAGGGAAGGGAAGGGAAGGGAATGGAAAGGAAGGGAAGAAAGCGATGAAGGACAGTGGAGAGTGAAGGGAGAGAGGACGGACCTCAACCTACCCAGTATGAAGGAGAGGAAGGAAGGAAGGAAGAAATACGGAGCAGAGAAAGAAGGAAAGCGATGAAGGACAGTGGAGAGTGAAGGGAGAGAGGACGGACCTCAACCTACCCAGTATGAAGGAGAGGAAGGAAGGAAGGAAGAAATATGGAGCAGAGAAAGAAAGAAAACGATGAAGGACAGTGGAGAGTGGAGAGTGAAGGGAGAGAGGACGGACCTCAACATACCCAGTATGAAGGAGAGGAAGGAAGGAAGGAAGAAATATGGAGCAGAGAAAGAAGGAAAACGATGAAGGACAGTGGAGAGTGGAGAAGAGAGGAGGGAGAGTGGAAGAGCAGTGCTTGGGAATGGACCAGAGGGAAGGAGGGGAGGCTATAGACTGATGTTGACAACATGCACGCTAGACTACAAAGGGTCAGCCATCTTAGACGCTCCTGTCCAAATTGCTGTGTAGCCAAGCTCTTCCTCCATTCTAATTCCAATGGATTTGATTCTCTCTCTCTCTCTCTCTCTCTCTCTCTCTCCTTGTCATCCCCCTCTCTTTCCAGACGTCCACATGTACCTGCCCACCAAGTTGTTCCGTTCTCCACAGCCCTCGCTTAACCTTCACTTGATAGACTCCCCTGGAAGCCAAGCCAGCCAGGTGTGTGTCTGTGCCTGTGTCTGTGACAGAGAGAGAGAGAGGGGGAGAGAGAGAGAGAAAGAGAGACCATTTGGTAAAGAGAGTATTCCATCACAAAGAACCCAATCCAGGAGATGATGCTTGTCAGGGTAATGTGTGTGTTGGTGTGTGTGATTCTTTGTCATGGTAATATCGTGTGAGTGTGAGTCTACGTGATGGTTATGCTGTATTATGCCTGGGTGTGAGTGTGAGTCTATGTGTTGGTTATATTATGCCTGGGTGTGAGTGTGAGTCTGTGTTGGTTATATTGTGCCTGGGTGCATATTTTAACATGGATCCTCATCCCTTCATCTCCCTATTCCTCCTCTCCTCTCATCTCTCCCTCTCCTTCCCCCCTCTTCTCCATCCCTCTCACCCTCCCTCCCCTCTCCCTCCCCCCTTCCATCCCGGTAGGGCCCAGAGATTACAGTGACCACAGAGAGCGGGGTCCCCAGGGATGCGGGGGGGCAGATCGACTACCCGGCCCTGGCTGGCCTGCTGACGGACACCCACAGTCTGCAGGACCAGGCGGACATCCTCTTCATCCTCTACAAGGACAAGTGAGGACGTGTCCCCCCCCCCCCTCCTTTCTCTCTCTCTCCTGCTGCCTTTGTCTCTCTCTCTGTGTTTAAAAAGCCTTTGCCTGGGAGTAGATTACATTCAAATTGAATTTGATTAAATCCCAAAATAACATTAATAAAATAAGTCTTCCTTCCACTATAGTTAACATATAGGAGTACAACTCTCATGAATGCATCGGGGTGTGTGTGTGTGTGTGTGTGTGTGTGTGTGTGTGTGTGTCAGGGGCATGGACTGGGACACGCGTCTCCACGGTAAGGGCACCACGGTGTGCTCCCTGCTGACGGAGCTGTACGACAAGGCGGGCCAGCTGAAACACTGGGGCCTCATCCGCATGATCTCTGGCATGCTGCGCAAGAAGGTGGAGGAGCTGGACTCGGTGGGTGGAGCGCGCGCGCACGCACACACACACACACACACACACACACACACACACACACACACACACACACAATACCATACGACAGACACGTGATTCTCATTGGGCGCTCTAACCCCACCCCCCTCCTCAGGCCTGCTCTGATTTGCTGGCGCACCAGAAGCACCTGACGGTGGGCCTGCCCCCGGAGCCTCGAGAGAGGACGATCACCGCCCCTGTCCCCCCCGACCAGATGGCCCTGCTCATAGAGGAGGCTAGCGAGAACAACATCACCATCGCCATCCTCACACAGGTGACACATCCTCACACAGGTGACACATCCTCACACAGGTGACACACACGCACGCACGCACGCACGCACGGCCCTGCTCATAGAGGAGGCTAGCGAGAACAACATCACCATCACCATCACCATCGCCATCCTCACGCAGGTGTGACACACCCACACACACACATACATACACACACACACACACACACACACACGGCTCTGCTCATAGAGGAGGCTAGCGAGAACAACATCACCATCGCCATCTTCACGCGGGTGTGTTTTGTTTCTCTCTCTCTCTCTCTCTCTCTCTCTCTCTCTCTCTCTCTCTCTCTCTCTCTCTCTCTCTCTCTCTCTCTCTCTCTCTCTCTCTCTCTCTCTCTCTCTCTCTCTCTCTCTCTCTCTCTCTCTCTCTCTCTCTCTCTCTCTCTCTCTCTCTCTCTCTCTCTCTCTCTCTCTCTCTCTCTCTCTCTCTCTCTCTCTCTCTCTCTCTCTCTCTCTCTCTCTCTCTCTCAGGAGATCATGGTGTACCTGGCTATGAACATGAGGACCCAGCCCAGCCTCTTCAGTGAGATGTTCCGGCTGCGTATCGGCCTCATCATCCAGGTCATGGCCACAGAGCTGGCCCAGTCGCTCAACTGCACCGGTAAACAGAGGGGGGAGAGGGAGGACGGGATGGAAAGGGGGAATAAATGAGGAGGAGGAGAAGAGAAAAGACTGTAGAGGAGGGAGGGAAAGGGGGAATAAATGGATGAGGAGAAGAGAGGGGGAAAAGACTGTAGAGAGAGGGAAAGGAAGGATTAATGGATGAGGAGAAGGGGAGGGGAAAAGACCGTAGAGGAGAGGGAAAGGGGGGATAAATGGATGAGAAGAAGAGAAGGGGAAAAGACAGGAGAGAGGGAAAGGGGGAATAATGACCCGATAGAGAGAAAATGTTTGGAAGTCAAACTGAGTTTTTTTGCATGATCACTAGCTCTGTCTAACTTGACTCAAATACTTACTTAAAAACAATCCCGCCTTGAGGTTGATACTTTGTATACTTTGATACTTTGCATTGAAAGCGAACGTGATATCAATGGGAATTGGACCCAGCTCTGACGTGTGTGTGTGTGTGTGTGTGCGTGTGCGTGCGTGCGTGCGTGCGTGCGTTGTAGGAGAGGAGGCCACTGAGAGCCTGATGAGTCTCAGTCCGTCCGAGCTGAAGAACCTCCTCCACCACATCCTCAGCGGCAAGGAGTTCGGAGTGCAGCGCAGCGGTCAGTCTCCACCAATCACAGCTCGTCCACTCGCACGCTCTGCACTTCCTGTTTCCTGGACCATTTCCATGGTTTCAGAAGGCAGTTATTTGCTCCAATGAAAATGCCCGAAAGCTTACAATTAAAAAACTTAAATAAATAAAATAAAATGTTAAATGTTATGAAAACATTACAAGTTTGAAGATTTTGTAATATTCTAATCATATTCATAACTTTCCTTTTGTGTGTTGTGTCCCCCAGTGCGTTCGGTGGGGCCCAGCGTTGGGCCCAGCCCGGCCATTTCTATCCACGAGGTCGGCCATGTTGGAGCCACCAAGAGTGAGAGGGCGGGGATCAGCCAGCTGAAGAGTGACATGAAACTGGTAGGAAACAACATTAGAACTCCACCGTGACCTACTTTCACTTACTTTTACTTTATTTCTTTTTACACATTTCTCATTCATATAAATTCCTTTTTATATGTATGCCATTAACAAGTTAAAAACAAAACAAAAAAAGTGCATTGTGACAACCAAAGTGTGATGTTAAACCGAACAAAATAATATATGAAAATTAATGTTTCATGGTCATAGCGCAACCAGTAAAGGACATTTTTATCTGGAATCCAGTACTTTGCAGTGGGAGCTAAGTGTGAAACATTCCCAGCTACCTGTTCTTGCTCTCTCCTTCTCCAGCTTTCACAGAGGTTTTGTGTAGTCAGTGTGAAACATTCCCCGCTATTGTGTACTCGTTGCCCTCTCCTTCACAAAGGGTTTATCTGTTTCAGCTGCAGCCCAGGTTGTCCCTGCAGGAAACCAGTAAGGTTGTGATGATGATTATTATAACACGATGACTGGTGATGAGGGCTAACATCAATGCTAATTTATGTATTTGTGATGACAATTAGGCGATGAAGGCTAGTCTGTTTTGGATGCTAATGTATCGTATTTCCGCATCATTAAGATTGTTTTGGTGATTACAATCAAGGCCAGACTTTTTTCAATGCTAATTTACGATTGTATTTGCATGTTGACGTGACAAAGGATGTTACAAGTTAAGATTGTGGAACATCTTGCATGTTTTTGGGTAGTTTTGGGTAATCAGAAAGTCAGATATGATCAATTATAACCGGCAGACAAGATTGATTGTGATGCGATTTAAAGCACAACCTTACATGAGCGTGATGATGATAATTTTACACAGAGTTCCAATCTAGTTAGCGGTTGAATATGTAAATGGCGGAGGATGCTCGAGTTAGATCTGATAAAGAAAGATTACCCTCTTACTAATTATTAGAATATATCTTGCATGTAATCAACTACCTCAACTTCGTTCCTATTTGGAAATACGTGGAATCGGCAATGTTTTTCTTGTTTTTATTCATATGTGGGGAAAATAATTCTCCCTACGTGGACTTTTGCATCACGGAACACGCCAGAGAACGGGTTGACATGGATTTCCCCGTTCGTGGATTATAACTCGTTGTCTTTTTTTCCCCTGTTGCAGTTGGACCACAAGTTATCTCTGGCCCAGAGGAGTAAGGTGATGCTAACGATGTTTAGTCACGGGGTGCTAATTCACCCCTCCCCCCTTCAATGTCACAATGAGGTGGAATTAAAGTCTGTATCCGATCCCAAATACCTTCGGTTGCGTTAATTGATCTCCACATTATCGGGTGTCTCAAAGGAGGTGCGGGGAATCTGGGGCAGGACAAACACTGGCACGATACTAGAAACATTACACGAAGGGCGTGGATGATTGGTGATTTCCTTAATTGAATTTCAGTGAGCACTTGTAGTCGTCTTGTACTTTTATCTTTCGCTCATTCCTTCTCGTTCGATCTCCCTTTCTCTGTTTGTCTCTTTCTCTCTCTGGGTCCAGAGCTTGACTCCACATTCTTTGGACATTGAACACATCGAGTCTGGGGTAAGTTCACATATAAGATTGTCACTGTAAACGTTATGCTGTTGTGTCAGGAGGGCTATGTTGTTTTACTTAAACAAGACTTGGTACTATATTTATAACATAACAATTCTAGAAATGTGATTTCATGACTTCCTGAACTGTACCACTTGCTCTGCGTTGTGATTGGTCAGCGGTACCGGCTCCCGTCCATTGAATCGCTGGATCTGCCCTCGGTAACGTCGGTTGCCAGGGATACCAAGCACGGCCAATGGCTGCGCAGGAGGCGGCTGGATGGAGCTCTGAACAGAGTGCCTGTTGGGTTTTACCAGAAAGTCTGGAAGATTCTACAGAAGGTTAGAAAAAACTATTAGAAATGTATATTGTCATTATACAATACCAGTCAAAAGTCTGGACACACTTTCCTTTTTACTTCAACAGGAAAATCTGTCTTTTGACTGGTACTGTATATGTACTATGAAACTATTTGAACATTATGTGCATATTATATTATATTGTATTGTAGTATATTATATTATATTATATTATATTATATTATGACTTACCTGGGTTGTTGGGAAAATATGCACTTTAGACAAAGCACTTTCACCAAATGAAGTCTTACCAGTCCCCTAATAATGGGGTCGGTTAATAATGTGAAGTTGTTCTTTTGTCTGGCAGTGTCACGGTTTGAGCATTGAGGGATTCGTCCTTCCGTCCTCCACTACTAGAGAGGTAAGAGCACTTTACGCAAACACCACCCAATAAATACTCAAGACAGACAAAATACTAATCTACATGTCAGACAGAAAGACAACCCCCCCCCCCCCCCCCCTCCCCCCCACCCCCCAAAATTAGACATACATACACACGTACATTTTTCTTAGTTTCCTCTAATCCCTGCCGGTCCCTCCCTCCCTCTCAGATGACTCCGGGCGAGATCAAGTTTGCGGTGCACGTGGAGACGGTGTTGAACCGCGTGCCCCAGCCCGAGTACAGGCAGCTGCTGGTGGAGGCCATCCTGGTGCTCACCATGCTGGCCGAGGTGGAGATCGACAGCATCGGCTCCATCGTCCACGTGGAGAAAATTGTGCACATTGCCGACGCCATGTTCTATGCAGACCAGGTGACCTGCCGTCTACACACACACACACACACACACACACACACAGACACGTTTCTCAGTTTGTGTTTGCGACTGACCTCAAGATAATTTCACCGTCTTGCCTTCTCTCTCTCTGTCGTTATGTTCTTTCTTTCGCCAAATCTCTCTTATATTTATATTGCACTTTTTCTTAATGTTACTTGGTTATCTCTCTCCCTTTCTCTCTATCTCTCTTCTGTTCTACCTCTTCCCCTTCTTAGAAGGACCTGGGAGCAGAGGAGAGCGTGTTAGAGAGGGACCCGTCCACAGGAGTGTGTAGGCTGCTGTACGACAGCGCCCCTAGTGGCCGTTTTGGGAGCATGACTTACCTCACCAAGGCTGTGGCAGTTTACGTGCAAGACTTCCTGCCCAGCGGCTCCTGTGCCGTGCAGTGAGAACACACACACACACACACACACTAACAACCCTGCTCACAGACGCACAACGTTTTCATGCACGGTGAACACACTACAATCTGAAAATGGCAACGCACACATTTTTCTGATAAAAACACTGAGATTATGAATTGCGTACAAAGCATTAGCAAAGCATAGTAAGTTGTTTTTTTTTGTCTTTGTTACTGTGTTATGGAAACAACTATGTCTGTCTAAGATTGGTTCAAGTGAAAAGTGTAAGTTTTGTTGACTCGGTCCGTTATACCTGATTGTAGTGTGTGACTTCCTAGATAAACTGCTAGGTCAACCTTTACAAAGACATCTTTTATTAAATTATTTATAAGTCCTCTAAATTAATCTGAAGTTATGTCTTCTTCTATTTTTAACAGTAATGTTAAAATTGTATGAAATTATTATCCAAATAATGATTTTGCTATTAATCTTTTCATTCGAAATTTGTTTTTTTGGACATAGTTTGTTACTTTTACAGAAGCATGACGACAATGCCAAAAATAATCACTGGAATTAAGATGCACTTATCAAACTAATGCAGTGCCTGTTTTTATACATTGAATAAAGTGTACTGTTAATTCTGTTCTCTTGGGTTATTTTACCGATTCTATAATCCATGTAAATGATTGAGGTGGTAACATCTGATTGTTAAATATTTTTTTGAATATGCTGTTAACATGAGAAACTTATCAGTTACCTGATCTTACTAATTTTTTTATGTTTGCATCACATGTGTAAAGCAGACTACCATTTATTCTAAAATGTGCTGTTTAAAAAATGTATCAAGATTAAATCTTTACAGATAATCTCTTTACATCAAGTAAGATTAAATCCATAATGGTTATACACTTTAAAACAATACTACACAATACTTGTTATTTCTGAGGTGAGGAATATATTATGCAAAAATAATTCACAAGCCTGTACATAGGCCATTCAATAATAATCTGACAGTATATAATTATCATATTCTGAAATCACATACAACAATCTGATTCCACTTATAATATACAGTTTACTATTACGTCCACCTCACGTGAGGTTGGCACTCGTTGTCAGGGCAACAGAGACCTGTGAGCGGGACAGCTGTCCTCGGCTAACAGTATGGTCTCACAGTTATTGTCTAACAGCTAACAGTCTTTTTTTTTTTTTTTTTATCAATTGATTAAACAGTGAATGCTACAAATTTGTGTTACTTACTAAACGTTTATTAATAAAAACAAATTCATACATTTTATGTTGATCTAAAAGTGACAGTTTGTGTCGAAAAAAGGTTTTTAATTTTACCGAGTTGATACTTTGGTGTAGCCAAGCGGTGTCTTCCGAAAGCTCAAACCTCCTATGGCCAACTTTGACATTAGTATACTTATTTGTCTGGGAAAAATAATGTATATGTTGCTACAGATACTTTGTAAAACTAACTGCCTTTACAGTTACATGGTCGTTTACCTAAATTAAGGCTAAAATATTAAATACCTGTATGCTGAAAACCGCGAACGTGTCCAACTTAGCTTTTTTATGACGCGGCCCTAGTCAACGATTCTAGGCTTCGAACAACAGTTTGCCAAGGTACTGCTTGCAATTGCGTTTGTACACTCATGATCAGTGCCAGATAATCACCGGGTCGAAAACACATTTCAAAACATCTCAGTAAAATGTAGGTCCCATTTGCAAGACCATTGCTCAGTATTATTTGTACATATCTGCTTATTTAGCCTATAAAGTGGTAATAAACAGGCATATTCTCTCGTTGAAATACTATCGTTTTCCCTGCCTCCCCCCAGTTCTTGCCCAATCGATCTCGCAAAAGTCAAAACTCCCTGCCCAACAAACTCCTACATTATAGCCTATATTTCATTAAATTCACGCTGATGATCTTGATAATGATCTTGTATTTTTAGCTGTCTACAAGTAGCCGATCTGCTAATTTCTGCAGTCTGCTCTGCAAACCTTAAGGCAATAAACCATCAGACTAATAAATAGGTTTTCTCGTTTTCTTAATGCACTGATTTTTCAGGCACGCATCCGTGGTCACAACTGATCATGCCACTCAACGCGATCTTTAAGGAAACCAACGCTTCTGTGGACATAGAGGAAAACAAAAGATGAAAGGAAAGGTCCCGATTTTCTCACGGCAATTGATATGCTACCTCAAACTCTTATCATGTATAGTTCTTCATAAGCAGAAGTATTTTTTCGGGAATGTGACCATGGACAAAACCGTCAGGGTTTTCCCCAACCAGAAACCCTGGATGACCCCCCAGGTCCGTGCACTCCTCAGGGCCCGTGATGCTGCCTTCAGGTCAGAACTCTACAGTGCTGCTCACGTATAAAAACAGCTAAGGCAGACCACAGGAGGCACATAGAGTCCCATCTGTCCAGCAGAAACATTCGAGAGGTGTGGCAGGGCATCCAGGACATCACCAACTTCAGAGGAGGCGAGGCGTCAACGGGGGCTCAAAGTGCTGCTCTGGCAGAGGAGCTAAACGGCTTCTTTGCCCGCTTTGAAACATCTCAGCAGCACGCATCTGCTCCAGCCACTCCCCCCCCCCCCACCCTGCTCCCGATACCCCTCCCACTACCCCTCCCCCACCCTGCCCCCGCATCACCACATACCTCCCTCCCCCGCCCCGCACCACCCCACTCACTGTTCAGGAGCACGACGTCAGGCGGGTGCTCCAGACAGTCAACACAAAGAAGGCTACCGGCCCAGACGGGGTTCCAGGTAGGGTGCTCAGAGCGTGCGCTCACCAGCTCGCCCCCACCTTTACCAGGATCTTCAACCTCTCTCTGGCCCAGGCAATCATCCCACCCTGCCTCAAATCATCCACAATAATCCCGGTGCCGAAGAAGTCTCCCATCACCAGCCTGAATGATTACCGACCAGTGGCACTCACCCCGGTGATTATGAAGTGCTTTGAGAGACTCGTTCTGCAGCACATCAAGGACCATCTCCCCCCAGACTTTGACTCCCACCAGTTTGCATACCGTGCTAACAGATCCACCGAGGACGCCGTAGCCATAGCTCTTCACTCTGCGCTGGAACACCTGGAGCAGCAGCAGAGATACGTCCGGATGCTCTTTGTGGATTACAGTTCAGCCTTCAATACAATAATACCGGACAGGTTATGCTACAAACTGGACACCATTGGCCTCCCCCTCTCACATGTGCCTGGATAAAGGACTTCCTAACGTCCCGACCCCAGACTGTGAGACTTGGCCCCTACCTCTCCTCCACCCGCACGCTGAGCATCGGCTCCCCACAGGGGTGCGTGCTGAGCCCCCTCCTGTACTGCCTCTACACCCAAGACTGCAGGCCGGCCCACAATGACAACCTCTTCGTCAAGTTTGCGGACGATACCACGGTGGTCGGTCTCATCTCCAGGGCTGATGAGGCGGCCTACAGAGAGGAGGTCCTGAAGCTGGTTGCTTGGTGCTCTGAGAACAATCTTGTTCTAAACACCAAGAAAACCAAGGAGATCATCATTGACTTCAGGAGGCACCGCACGGACCCAGCCCCCCTCTACATCAACGGCGAGAGTGTGGAGCGTGTTCGCACCATCAAGTTTCTGGGCGTGACTATCTCGGCCACCATCTCCTGGACAGAGAACGTCACCGCCATCATCAAGAAGGCTCAGCAGCGGCTACACTTCCTGAGAATCCTCAGGAAGCACAAGCTGAATTCCACCTTACTGCTGACCTTCTACCGTTCATCAATCGAGAGCCTGCTGACATACTGCATCACAGTGTGGTATGGCAGCTGCTCTGTAGCAGACAAGGGGAGGATACAGAGAGTCATAAAGACAGCACAAAAGACCATCGGCTGCTCTCTCCCTTCCCTAACGGACATCTACACTTCTCGCTGCCTCTGCAGAGCCAAAAATATCCAAAAGGACAGCTCTCACCCTAGCTCTGGTCTGTTTGCCCTGCTGCCCTCTGGGAGGCCCTACAGGTGCCTCAAGACCAGAACAAACAGATTTAAAAACAGCTTCTTCCCCCAGGCAATAACCCTGCTGAACTCAAATTTGTAACCCCTGTGCAATAGTCATATAGGTATATTTATTTAATTCCGTGCAATACCTGTTAATTCCGTGCAATACCTGTATAGACGTATTTTTCAGCTGTGAATTTCATACATAGATTTAGATATTTTCTTACTGCAATGTACATAGACATGTGGATATATTTTTATCGGGACTACGTACCCATCTTATCTTATCTTATTTTATACTTTTATTTATTTTATTTTATCTTATCTTATTCCTGTTTTACTCTGTACTGCACTGTTTGGTGGTTGCTTAATCTCATTGTACCTGTGTATAATGACAATAAAAGGCATTCTATTCTATTCTAAATATGAACAGTTTTTCATATCCGCTGATCATTAATATATTCTTAACTGCCTTGATAGGCCTACTTAAAATTACCCCGCTCAAGAATGCAACAACTAGGTCGCCTTTTATCTTGGTACAGATAACGTTACCGATGAGCATCACTTAAATTCACAATCAATCAGCATGGCTAAAGTTAAAATTCAGTGTGTTATAGGCCTATGTAATAGTAGCCAAACTGAATGACATTACCATAAGCTTACATAAAACATTGAAAATAGGTCTAGCTTTATGGATTTCAATCCACGCGACTGATTTCTAAATCAAAACAAACTATCTGCAAGCTATAGTGGAAAATGACGTGTTTTACCACTGTCCTGGAGAAGTGAAGGCACGGAAAACTTTGAGTGAGCAGTTATTTCTCTGCCTTGGATCGATTTTTATAATTTTTTCTGAGAATCTTTCAAAGGCTTTGGACTAGTCAGAGTTGAAATGCCCCGACCGACGGATTTAATTTAAGTTAGTTGCGACTTAAATACTAGTATAGTGGATAATGGCGTTTGTTTGAGCTGTCCTGAAGAAGCAAAGGCACGGAAAACTTTGAGTGAGCAGTTCTTCCTCTGCCTAGGATCGATTTTTTTTTTCTGAGAATCTTTCAAAGGCCTTGGACTACTCAGAGATGAAGAGCCTCGACCGACGGATTAAATTTAAATTAGTAGCAACACAAGTATATAGCACGTATTTTAAATAACTAATTGTTGACTGGTTGCTTATTCCACTTAAGGTGATGTAGGTACAGGGGTTTACTTCAAAATGAATCAAAGTTTGACCGTGAAAAAGTATGGGAACAGGTAGGCAAGAAGACTTGGTGCGCGGCAAAATCGATGCCCGTTTTCTACAAAAATAAAGCATTTCGAACAAAGTTCAGCGTCGAGCATCACGCAGAGGCGAGTTTTGAAATTACAATATGATGTTATTAACAGTAAGTATATGGAATGATTGAATTGTCCATGAATTAAGAATAAATGCTTAAATCAGTACATCAGTGGTTTGATATTAAATAAAGCATACATTTTTTGATCAAACTGCTTAAAGTTAAGGATTTGTTCATGCAAGAACAAAACCTGCGCACTTTGAAAGCTAAATGTGAATTAGCAAGAGCTCTATCGATGTTGGCACGTATATGTTGTGAAACGAGGTTTACATTTGAATTACTGAACAGGCTCAGACCAACAAAAACGTTAGATCTGTGGGGATTCAAACAGTTTCAAAACGCTACACAGCGCGATTTTAATCGCCGCTGCGTGAATTGTCCCGTTAAGACAACATTGTAGCGGTTGGAATTGTCTAGCCTACTAACAGACCACAGAAACAATTTTATGAAACATGAAACATTTTTTACATGACTGTCATCAACACTACATAAAACCGTTTGTGCTAGCCTCCGCTAGCAAACGAGCCAAAGTTTAGCTTTAGGACACTATCACAATTCAGGTTACCGATTTGAATCGTCACATATTTGCATAATGTCTTGCTAAGTAGCGTTACTTAATAGCGGATTATCAATACATAGGCTACATTTCTTCTGATATAGCACGGCGAATGTCCATGGGAGAATGAAAAAAAAAATTCAGATTAGTCCTCTTGAAGTCTCAATATTTAAATTTCTGCCACCATGCAGGTTCTGCATGGCTGTCGACAGTTAAGGAAAATTTGGCTTCACTTAACAGCTACCAAAATCTCTTACAGAAACTGCTTCTAGTGCTTCTAGTAAACTAAGCATTTTTTTGACGCAAACAGTTCTTGACGTTCTTAAGTATAACCATGAAGCAGGAGGTATTATAAAACGGGACCTTCAGCCGCTTGATTAGTGAGTGAAGGGCTTGCCTCAGCCAGTATTTCTGGTTAAACAGTATTGCTTCGACTGTATTAAAACAAATCTTTCTGCCGTCATTTTATAATCAAATATAAGAGCTTGTTTGAACTTCATTGTGCAGGCCCAACAGCCAATAGCACGTGCACCAGACAGCAGCGACAATGACTACACTAAGCCAAAAACCATTTGTGCCACCCCATCCATGAGCACAATAGTTTTGGCACATTATAATTATGATACTGCCAACAGTGACCTACCATACAAGTCAGTCAAATAAGGGCAATTTTGCTCCAAGTAACACATTTATTATCATCTCAAACACATTTGAAAGTTACAACAATTTGGAGACGTCGTTGTCCGGGGTTACATCGTCATCCAGGGTCACATACTCTGCTCCGTCAGCCTGGGTGCCATTGAAGTCATTGTCAGCCATGGTCACAAAATCCGCCTGGATGTCGTCATCTGGGGTCACAAAGTCGGCCTGGGTGCCGTTGTTGGCCGGAGTCGCAAAGTCGGCCTGGGTGCCGTTGTTGGCCGGAGTCGCAAAGTCGGCCTGGGTGCCGTTGTCAGCTGGGGTCACATCATCATCCAGGGTCACAAAGTCACTACAGTCAGCTTGGGTGCCGTTGTCAGCCGGAGTCACAAAGTCGGCCTGGGTGCCGTTGTCAGCCGGAGTCACAAAGTCGGCCTGGGTGCCGTTGTCAGCCGGAGTCACAAAGTCGGCCTGGGTGTCGTCATCCAGGGTCACATTGTCATCATCCAGGGTCACGAAGTCACTGCCATCGGCTTGGGTGCCATTGTCATTGTCAGCTAGGGTCACAAAGTCACTGCCATCGGCTTGGGTGCCATTGTCATTGTCAGCTAGGGTCACAAAGTCACTGCCATCGGCTTGGGTGCCGTTGTCATTGTCAGCCGGGGTCACAAAGTCGGCCTGGGTGCCGTTGTCAGCCGGGGTCACAAAGTCGGCCTGGGTGCCGTCATCCAGGGTCACGAAGACACTGCCGTCGGCTTGGGTGTCGTTGCCGTTGTCGTCCGGGGTCACAAAGTCGCTGCCGTCGGCTTGGGTGTCGTTGCCGTTGTCGTCCGGGGTCACAAAGTCACTGCCGTCGGCTTGGGTGTCGTTGCCGTTGTCGTCCGGGGTCACAAAGTCACTGCCGTCGGCTTGGGTGCCGTTGTCAACCGGGGTCACAAAGTCGGCCTGGACGTCGTCATCCAGGGTCACATTGTCATCATCCGGGGTCACAAAGTCACTGCCGTCGGCCTGGGTGCCGTTGTCAGCCGGAGTCATAAAGTCGGCCTGGGTGCCGTTGTCAGCCGGAGTCACAAAGTCGGCCTGGGTGCCGTTGTCAGCCGGAGTCACAAAGTCGGCCTGGATGTCGTCATCCAGGGTCACATTGTCATCATCCAGGGTCACGAAGTCACTGCCATCGGCTTGGGTGCCATTGTCATTGTCAGCTAGGGTCACAAAGTCACTGCCATCGGCTTGGGTGCCGTTGTCATTGTCAGCCGGAGTCGCAAAGTCGGCCTGGGTGCCGTTGTCGTCCGGGGTCTCATCATCCAGGGTCACAAAGTCACTACAGTCAGCTTGGGTGCCGTTGTCATTGTCAGCCGGAGTCGCAAAGTCGGCCTGGGTGCCGTTGTCAGCCGGGGTCACAAAGTCGGCCTGGGTGCCGTTGTCAGCCGGGGTCACAAAGTCGGCCTGGGTGCCGTTGTCAGCCGGGGTCACAAAGTCGGCCTGGGTGCCGTTGTCAGCCGGGGTCACAAAGTCGGCCTGGGTGCCGTTGTCAGCCGGGGTCACAAAGTCGGCCTGGGTGCCGTTGTCAGCCGGGGTCACAAAGTCGGCCTGGGTGCCGTTGTCAGCCGGGGTCACAAAGTCGGCCTGGATGTCGTCATCCAGGGTCACATTGTCATCGTCCGGGGTCACAAAGTCACTGCCGTCGGCTTGGGTGTCGTTGCCATTGTCAGCCGGAGTCGCAAAGTCGGCCTGGGTGCCGTTGTCGTCCGGGGTCACAAAGTCACTGCCGTCGGCCTGGGTGCCGTTGTCATTGTCAACCGGGGTCACAAAGTCGGCCTGGATGTCGTCATCCAGGGTCACATTGTCATCATCCGGGGTCACAAAGTCACTGCCGTCGGCCTGGGTGCCGTTGTTGTCAGCCGGAGTCGCAAAGTCGGCCTGGGTGCCGTTGTTGTCAGCCGGAGTCGCAAAGTCGGCCTGGGTGCCGTTGTTGTCAGCCGGAGTCGCAAAGTCGGCCTGGGTGCCGTTGTCGTCCGGGGTCACATCATCATCCAGGGTCACAAAGTCACTACAGTCAGCTTGGGTGCCGTTTTCATTGTCAGCCGGAGTCGCAAAGTCGGCCTGGGTGCCGTTGTTGTCAGCCGGAGTCGCAAAGTCGGCCTGGGTGCCGTTGTTGTCAGCCGGAGTCGCAAAGTCGGCCTGGGTGCCGTTGTTGTCAGCCGGAGTCGCAAAGTCGGCCTGGGTGCCGTTGTTGTCAGCCGGAGTCGCAAAGTCGGCCTGGGTGCCGTTGTTGTCAGCCGGAGTCGCAAAGTCGGCCTGGGTGCCGTTGTCGTCCGGGGTCACATCATCATCCAGGGTCACAAAGTCACTACAGTCGGCCTGGGTGCCGTTGTTGTCAGCCGGAGTCGCAAAGTCGGCCTGGGTGCCGTTGTTGTCAGCCGGAGTCGCAAAGTCGGCCTGGGTGCCGTTGTTGTCAGCCGGAGTCGCAAAGTCGGCCTGGGTGCCGTTGTTGTCAGCCGGAGTCGCAAAGTCGGCCTGGGTGTCAACCGGGGTCACATCGTCGTCGCCAGCTTCTACACAGACAGATCAGCATGAGCGTGGTGATATGCACAGTTAAGAGAAAGTCAGTCAACTTTGTTGGACTCTAAATTCACTAAAAGGAAATGCAATTTAGATCTTCCACAGTCAATTCAATATTTTTGGGAATTAGTCATGAAACCATATTACATCCTCAATCCCCAACAAGTAACTCGTACAAATTTTTAAACAGGGCTTATTTTACCTTAAATTTATAATACACCGCATGTTACCTTCCAAACAGGTAATTTTTAAAACCTTACCCGACAAAACCTTAAATACCTGCTTCCCCTTTCACAAAATGACCAACACCAGAACCATTCAAGTAATGAGACTATCCAAAGACAAACGTTGCATCGTGACAGCAAACACATGGGTAACTCACCTCTGTGGTCTCTGAGAAATGAGACTTCATCTAGTCTACGCGAGCCTTCAACTGAAGCACACGAGCCTGGAGGGGAAATACGTTACTTTATTAAAAAATCCATGATAAGTGAAAAACTTGCATATGCAATTCAACCGAAGATTTAAAGTCGTATATAAAATCCTAAACAAAACTAACAAAACACTATATACCTTCAATAAACAGAGGAATAAAACTAAAGATTTGAACAAACCTTTGGCAATACAAACAAGCAGGAGACAACCGGTGAATAACCTAAAAGGCGTCATTGTGTTGCTTCTGGCAGCAGGACATTAGTTTTTTCTAGCAGAATCAGGGCTTTTAAAGCAGTAATGACACTGCATCCTCAGCTGGTGACAATTGTGTCCTAACGATGTGTCCTAATGATCACAATAGACCAGACATCTTGTTAACGTGCGGGGCAGTAGGCGTGTTCCCTCTAAGAGTTTGCAATGTAGTGTTTGAAGGTCTGGGCCAGGCAAGGTGACCTGACTTCACATCTTGATGTGTTAGCCTGTGCCAACCATGAAGGTCTGAAAAGGCACTTTGCTTTTCCCCATCCCAATTAAAATTTGTATTGACTGGTAGTCAAACTCTTTGATTGTTTCTTCTAGTGCCTTTTATTTTTTGCTCATCTACCTGGCTGCTTGATTTTTTTAAAGTATCCATGTTAAGAAAATATATTTGTAAACAATCAGTTGAATACGTTTTTGCAGATACATTTATGAAATATTATTTAAAAATAAAGAACAGCAATTGGTTGATTGCAAGTTCTTATTTCAACCATATGACATGTAAATCAGTGGTGTTAAAATCACACAGATTTAAGATAATTTTACAAAGTAAAGGTAGGTAAAAATAGGCCTACACATTTCTGCGCTCATGTAACATTGTTTAAGATTGAGAAAGTAGGAAAGTGACAAATTTACTCATGTTAGGATGAAAGCCCTTTAACTGCAATGTAAACGCAGAATGGTTTGGTTCAAACTTTCACATCATGCTAGAGGGGCACCGGGTCCTGTATGCAATGTAGTAGCTGTAAGTACACCAAAATATTTGGTGTGGCTACACCTTTTTCATCATGCCCGTAAAAGAGTACACGTTGGATGCGGTACTTCAACTCCCAGAGCTCTTTGCGACTATATTCCAACTGTATTAATGTCCGTCAGGGAAAAACTAAAAACATTAGACTACTGTTTGATATCTCCCTAAAACAATGAAAACATCAATAATGATTTGATCCACGATAGTTTATATATTGTTTTTTAAACTTAGAGTATATGGGGGAAATTTCCAGTCTTTACGGATACAATTGTAGCCATTGTTTCTGGGGAGGGTTGATAATGGGACGTTTTCTAAAACGGTGTTCGGAGGAACAGAGATCAATTTTGTACTAAACCAATTGAAGCTCTTATTGTAACGGTTACTTATTTTTTGTTGTTGTATTATTATTATTTCACCTATTTGCCTAAACAAATGAGTTGGAAAGGAGGTACCGACAATGACATTCATGCGAAACGCAAAGTTGCATACGTTTACAGTCCTCAGTACATTGAAACCTGCGACTCTTTATCCAAAGTGCCCAATCGGGTAAGTTAAAAGTGCTAGCTAACGTTAGAGAACTCTACCTTAGGTTTCGACCATGTTTCTAACACGTAGCATCGCAATGCTTACAGTGTTTTTGTTTATTTGTACAGTATTGTTCTGATGAAGAAAATGACCATGTAGCCATTGTCATATCCCCAACTCGGTTCACTGATTATAGCTGGTTAATGACGGAGAACGATGAGAATAACGTAACGATGGTGGTAGTTTTTAGCTCGCTTGGCTTTCTAGCAGTAGCTAATTTTACTGCCTAAACTTAATTTTTACTTCTGAAAGAGACGTCCTATCGTTAGCTTCTACAGCCGGCTACTACGTCTAACGTAGTAATGCTCTTGCTTTAACTGTATTTAACTTGTGCCATTATCAACTGTATGAATTCGTGTTTGTTGATATTGTGCAGGCCAGTATGGTGCATTCCTTGATCGAAGCCTATGGGCTTCTAGACAAAATGAGGTATGTGGTGGTTATATACGGTCTACTACTCCTACAACTGGTCCACACCTCTGTGTGTGTGTTTGATGTTTGTTTATTTGTATTTGCTCCCCTCCAGTATAGTGAAGCCTAAAATGGCCACCATAGAGGAGATGGCCAAGTTCCACACAGACGCATACCTGGAACACCTCCACAAGATCAGCCAGGACGGAGACAACGATGACCCGCAGTCGGGAGACTTTGGGCTGGGTAAGAGGAGGCGCAATGACTGGGTATTTGGATTTGTGTTGTTTGAATGGGATTTAATGGAGAGAAAAGCCGTTGCATTGAAAATGTGTGTTTCGCTTTTCGGACAATTTTAGATTTCAGAGGGTTATTTTAAAAGTAACCTTACAAAATATGTTTAACCTCATTAGAGAGAGAGGGGGGGGGGTTGATCTATACAAAGAAATCTGTTTCTGTAATCGCTGAATCTGTTTGTCTAAGTGAATAATGCATACATCGTCCCTATAACACGTTGATCAGCCTTTACAAACATTTGTGAAAGAATGGGTTGTTCTAAAAAGCACGTAAAGTTACAAAGCGGGGTTGCCGAGTGCTGAGGCGCATAGTGCGTAAAAGTTGCCAAAGCTCTGCTGATTCAATAACTGCAGAGTTCCAACCCAGCTCCGGCATTAATATCAGCACCAAAACTGTGCGCCAGGAGCTTCATGGCATGGGTTTCCATGGCAAAGCAGCTGCATGCAAGCCTTACATCACCAAGCACAATGCCAAGTGTCGGATGGAGTGGTGTAAAGCACACCGCCACTGGACTCTGGAGCAGTGGAAACGCGTTCTGTGGAGTGACAAATCACGCTTCTCTATCTGGCAGTCTAATGGACGAGTCTGAGTTTGGAGAATGCCAGAAGAACATTACCTGCCTGACTGCATTATTACAACTGTAAAGTTTGGTGGAGGAGGGATAATGCTATGGGGTTGTTTTTCTGTGGTTGGCCTAGGCCCCTTAGTTCCAGTGAAGGGAAATCTTAATGCTACAGCATACAATGACATTCTAGACGATTCTGTGCTTCCAACTTTGTGGCAACAGTTTGGGGAAGGCCCTTCTCTGTTCCAGCATGACTGTGCCCCAGTGCACAAAGCAAGGTCCATAAAGGCATGGTTGGATGAGTTTGGTGTGGAAGAACTTGACTGGCCCGCACAGAGCCCTGACCTCAACCCCATTGAACACCTGTGGGATGAACTAGAACGGAGTTTGTGAGCCAGGCCCTCTCGTCCGACATCAGTGTCTGACCTCACAAATGCTCTTCTGGATGAATGGGAAAAAATTCCCACACACACGCTCCAAAAACTTGTAGAAAGCCTTCCCAGAAGAGTGGAAGCTGTTATAGCTGCAAAGGGGGGACCAACTTCATATTAATGCCTATGAATTTGGAAAGGGATGTCATAAAAGCTCCTGCAGGGGTAATCTGTAGGTGTCCCAATACTTTTGTCCATATGGTGTATGTCGTATATGAAAGATAGACATGGGCTGATTATTGTCCTGCGGTACTGGGTATGTGACAGCAGAGGGCACTGTGACACTGTTTAAACTTTTACGGGTAGGATTCCCAGAGTGTGGGGCGATTTGGCTTGGAACATGGGCTGCTATTCAGTTTACATATAACAGGAAGTTGAAGCCAAAATAACAAGTGACCTTAATAATAACCTTTGTACCAGTGGATCAGATTGAAAGTTAACATAAATAACTGGATACATTTTTACATCACTGTACTAACCTAACTCGAAAACCCATTTATTCAAATTGGTCTACTCATTGTAATTGCTCCTTGCACTGTGCTCGACTGTCTCCCCTTGTTTATCAGTGTTTTCACTAATGTGCCATTATGGTTTCCATTGTTGTTTCCTACCCTACAACCCCTTTTTTATTGTTACTATGTTGCTGAATTACTTTTATTTTATATTTCGTTTTAATTTGATTGAATATTGTAATTGTAATATATACTGTAAGGTGACCTTGAGTGTCTTGAAAGGCGCCTTCAAATTAAATGTATTATTATTATTATTAACCTGACCCGGACCGGGCCTGGGTTCTTAAACCACAATGGACTGTAAACGGGAGCCTAATCTAAGAGGCAGTACAGTACAGTACAGTGCGGCGCTGCTGTGTGAACGAGCGTCGTGGTAAACAGACAATGACACAGCAGCCTTTCCAGTGTCCTCCTTGCTGACGGACACACAGGCTATCTGGTTCACTTCCTCAGATTGTTCGGGACATCAGTGTGTGGAAACGGTACAGTTTTCTTTCTTTCAGTCTCTTCAGGGTTTATACTGTGAGGAAACGCCCGTTACATGCGCCCGAGGAGTCGCGAGAATCTTAGTCTGCAGATTAAAGATAACCTTATTTATGTTTTGCCCTTAACAACAGTAGTTCAATATGAAATGTTTCAGTGGCGAGTTTTGGATACAGAATAACCTGGAGTCGGTCTGTGTGTCCTATGTGTGTGAGCAAGTCTGGCGCAAATTGGCTGCCGTGGTATCACTCAGACTGAGTGTTGTGTTTGATAGCTGTCGGTCCATTTGTTGTTCGTTCTGTGGTATTAATTGGCAACCAATTTCTGTAAAGCGCTTTGAGTCTCGAGAAAAGCGCTAAAAACTAAATAAAAATGAATAAAAATTATAGAATTCGTTTTCACACAGCAGCACCGCACTGTACTGTACTTTTCCGGCCTTAGATTAGGCTCCTGTTTACAGTCCATTGTGCTTTAAGAACCCAAGCCCGGTCCGGGTCAGGTTAATACTAATAATAATACATTTAATTTGAAGGTGCCTTTCAAGACACTCAAGGTCACCTTACAGTATATATTACAATTACAATATACAATCAAATTAAAACGAAATATAAAATAAAAGTAATGTCTATGCATGAGAGGTTAGCCTCTGTCCTATTCTATCTGTCCATCCCTTCTCCTCTCCGCCCAAGCCTTTTCCTTCTGTCATTGTCTCTCGCTCTCCTCCTCCTCCTCCTCCTCCCTTCCTCCCTTTGTTGTCACCTGTGTCTCTACCCTCTTCCACCCATCCTTCCTTTTTGTCTCCCTCTTCCTGTCTTTTTTTTCCTTTCTCTTGTGGCATCCTTTTGTTTTCTCCCCGGTCCATGTTCTATCACGTCTCTACTCTTTTTTTCTTTTATGAGTCATCAACTTGGTTTTTCCTCTCGTCTCACCCTCCCGTGTCCCCTGCCAACGTAGACACCCTCTCACTCTCACTCTCTCACTCCTGTTTCAATCCCTCCATGGTACTTCTAGGCTCTCTTCCTCCCGTCCTCGTCTTCCTTTGTGACCCATGAAAAGTAATACCCAACAGTTCTTGTGTTTATTATATGCATGTATCATCAGCATCTTGATTATAACGTTTGTTTATTTGAGTTTGTTTCTGTCTCCGTCTTTTACTTTGTCCTCCCTCTCTCTCTCTCTCTCTCTCTCTCTCTCTCTCTCTCTCTCTCTCTCTCTCTCTCTCTCTCTCTCTCTCTCTCTCTCTCTCTCTCTCTCTCTCTCTCTCTCTCTCTCTCTCTCTCTCTCTCTCTCTCTCTCTCTCTCTCCGGCCAGGCTATGACTGTCCGGTGGTGGAGGGTATCTATGACTATGCCTCGGCTGTAGGGGGCGCTACACTGACAGCAGCTCAGTGCCTCCTGGACCAGAAGAGTGAGGTGGCCATCAACTGGGCTGGGGGATGACACCACGCCAAGAAGTAATACACACACGCAGACACACACACTCTCACTCACACTTTTCAAAACACACACACGAGCACGTAAACGCGCGTGCCCGCCTCACAAAAATAACAACCAATGACAACACGAAGGCACTCACTGCTTTGAGAGGGTGGAAAACAGTCTTTTGTTCCTCTCTCAGAACCCATTGACTTTCTCTCTCGCTCTCTCTGTCTGTCTTGCTCTCTCTCTTTCTCTCTCTCTGTCTCTCTCTCTCTGTGTTTCTCTCTCAGAGATGAGGCGTCGGGGTTC
>JAPMUY010004226.1:77500-107500 GCA_026901105.3 Galaxias olidus
ACACACACACACACACACATCCTCCAGGCATCCCTAACCCCATTACCTCATGATTTGATGTACTGGGTGGAAGAAGGACTTCCCTTGTTAACCACAGCCGGAGCTGCAAACAATGTCTCAGAGAGACGTAATGGTGTGTGTGTGTGTGTGTGTGTGTGTGTGTGTGTGTGTGTGTGTGTGTGTGTGTGTGTGTGTGTGTGTGTGTGTGTGTGTGTGTGTGTGTGTGTGTGTGTGTGTGTGTGTGTGTGTGTGTGTGTGTGTGTGAGGGACAGAGGAAGAGTAAGTGTGTGTGTGTGTGAGAGAGAGAGAGAGACAGAGTAGGAGCATGTCTCAACACTCCCTTTAAAGTCTGGGGGGGATTAACAAAGATTAATGTTACTTTAACCCACCCACCCACACACACACACACACACACACACACACTCCAACACTTCCTTGGTGAGAGAGACTTTAACTGTCTGTAAAAGCACACACTCCAACGCATTAGACATACACCCGCACCCTGCGTGCGTGTGCCAGGTTTGGGGAGATTTTAATTAAACGGCTGTTCCATTGGCGGGCCATCAGCCACGCCGCCACGGCAACAGCAACTGTCGTCCCGTTTGTTTACGGCGAAATGAGACGTTGTTTACGACGGCCTAGGAGCGTTTGATTCCCAGGAGACTATTTAACGTTTGCGTGCGATTGTGTGTGTGTGTGTGTGTGTGTGTGTGTGTGTCTTCATGTCTCTCTGCTTAGAGAACATCCTGACTGAGCGTCCTCATTAATTCTCCCTTGAGTTGGCAAGAAGAGACCCATCTCTCTGTGGACCTTTTTTTAATCACACACACACACACATTACACACACACCTAAATACGCAGGTATACACACACACACACACACACACACACACATACACCTAAACATGCATACATACACACACACACACCCTGAATCACACACGCATACACATAGACAGGCATGAACGGACAACCAAACACCAAAGACAAACATGCATGCCACACAACACAACAAAACTGTTCATACACACAATCGCACACACACACACACACACACACACACAAAGAGAGAGAGAGAGAGAGAATAGCACACATTGCAGCGGGCATAGCATCGATTAGTGTGTGCAGGTAATGAACATCGTACTCTCTCTCCCAGCTGGTCGCTCTGCATGTTACCTGGATTTCCACATCTGGAGGACATTAACCAAACTCGGAGGTAGGGAGGGAAAGAGAGAGATGGAGAGAGACAGAGAGAGAGAGAGATGGAGAGAGACAGAGAGAGAGAGAGATGGTGAGAGACAGAGAGAGAGAGAGAGATGAACTGAAAGGGAGGTGAGGCGATTGACTTTGAATGGCCTTTTTTTTGTTGTTTTGTCAACACTCAACCTTAGATGTCCTTCTTCCAAACTGCTGGAGCAAACAAACCGGGAAGCGTCACAGAACTGATGGTCTGAACCACACCCACCAGTCTGACAAACACACACGACGGTGGGTGTCTTTACGGTCGTTTTGTAAACAACTGCAGTCCATGAAAAGAAAACAAAGAAGCCATTTAAAGGAAAATCCCCGTTGTGTGTGAGCCCCCCCCCCCCTCTCTCTCTCTCTCTCTCCGTGTGCCAGACCAGCGTTTGTTTGCACAGTGTAACAGGCCATTTGCATGACAACAGGATGGACAAAGCATTCGTTGTCTTGTAAACAGTGGATGACACCCCCCCCCCCACCTCCTCACACACACACACACACACACACACACACACGCAAACTGACAGCTGCTCCCTGTGTGGTTCAACACCCCCTCCATTTTTATTAGAATAATAATAATCCTTTATTTGTCCTTTATTTATCATGTTTCTTAACCTAGTTAAACAATGGATGTGTTTCACCACAGCACATGCGAATTCAAATCCGCAGGTCCGCCAACCAAAACAAGTTAAGACAACAACAATTTGCACTAAAAATGAAATAAGACACTATATGAGATCATTCAATAAATATTATGAAACTGAACAAAAACGAACACAAGAACGTGTTTGTAAAGGTGTGTTTTTTTTTCGGAGTTGAGTCAAAGACATGGTGTCAGCCAGCCTTAAAGGTTTCAAAGGCTCGGAGCCGTGACGCCAAAGCCCTGGTCACCTTCTGTTCTCCGGTTAGAGCGCTTCCCATTAAGAAGAGCTTCATCAGAGGACTTCCTTCACCTTAGCTCGTCAGAAGAGATAAGCTGAGCCATAGACGCTGTGGCTAGCTAGACCCTGTGGCTAGCTAGACCCTGTGGCTAGCTAGACGCTGTGGCCGTGATGTATGACTGAAGCACAGTGGGAGGGCTGGGTAACGCCTGCCTGTCTGTCTGCCTTTCTGCCTGTCTGTCTGTCTGTCTATGCCTGTCTGCCTGCTGGTCATGTCTGTCTGCCTGCCTGTCTCTCTGCCTGTCTCTCTGCCTGTCTGTCTGCCTGCCTGTCTCTCTGCCTGCCTGTCTGCCTGCCTGTCTCTCTGCCTGTCTCTCTGCCTGTCTATCTGTCTGTCTGTCTACCTACCTGCTGGTCCTGTGTGTGTTTTCTCTGCTTGTCCGTCAGTTGAAACAGGGACATGAGATGAAAGGACCGATATGTGACCAGACAAAGAACTGGCAGTGAGCTTACACTGTCTGATAGGCTATCTAAGATCGACCTGTGTCAGTTTGGCTGTTTCCTCTTTACTGTGTGTGTGTGTGTGTGTGTGTGTGTGTGTGTGTGTGTGTGTGTGTGTGTGTGTGTGTGTGTGTGTGTGTGTGTGTGTGTGTGTGTGTGTGGCTTCATGTGCAAGAGTGAAATTTGGATACTATTACCAACCTCTGTCCCGATGCAAATGAAAACCATAATGCCTGAATTTTCTCATCACAACATAATTTACGTATGTGTGTGTGCATGCGTGTGTGTGTGTGCGTGCGTCGTCTCGGGATGTGGATTAAGCCCAGATGTTTTGCATTCATTTACATATTAATGTTCTGTTTTAGCTTGTTTACTGAACACCCCCCCCTCTTCCTCCTCCTCTCAGAATTGCTGTTTGAACACACTGCTGTTTGAACACACTGCTGTTTGAATTCCACTCGAGAGTTCTATTGTAATTCTGTTGTTGGTTATGTTCTGTCATTACCAAGGACAGTTCTGTCTTCAGATGACTAGACCTTGTGCGTGCGTGCGTGCGTGCGTGCGTGCGTGCGTGCGTGCGTGCGTGCGTGCGTGCGTGCGTGCGTGCGTGCGTGCGTGCGGCGTGCGGGCGGGCGGGCGGGCGGGCGGGCGGGCGGGCGGGCGGGCGGGCGCGCGTGCGCGGGCGGGCGCGCGTGCGTGCGTGCGTGCGTGCTCAAAAGCCCTTTAGTCTATAAATGTAAATCCATGTTATTCTGGTTAATGAGTCTCCTACCGAAAAGATGACCCTGTTTTTCTTTTCCTTTCCTTCTTTCTATTTGCCATGCCATCACTCTTCCATCCATCTTTCCTCTGTGCCGCTTTCTCTCTCTGGCGCTCTCTCTGTTTCTATCTCTCTGTCACTCTCTCGGTCTCTCTCTCTGTGTCTCTCTCTCTCTCTTTCTCTCTCTCGCTCTCTCTCGTCTTGTTTATAGGGAATCTGAAGAATGTGGTTTAGGAGCAGCCAGCTTTCCTCCACACGGCTCCACAGCAGTGCCACTCCCCCAAACCTCCTCCTCCTCCCTCCCTCCCTCATCCTCCCTCCCTCCCTGCCTCTCTCCTCTCCAGCCTAGACCAGGCCAGCCTAAGTGGGCTAACCAAGTCAAGATGGACCCCTTGAGGCATGGACAGGGAGGGAGGGAGGGAGAGAGGGAGGTAGGGAGGGATGGAGGAGAAGGCGGGTGGAAGGGTATGGAGAGAGTGGGGGGGGGGGGGGGGGGGGTTGGGATTGGAAAGGAATGGATGGAGAAAGTATTGAAGATTGGAAAACCTGACTTGAATGTTTCCAGGGGTAACTTTTTAATGGGCTGACAGGCCAAGGTGGGGCGATGCGTGCTGGAGAATGTTTGGTGTCTGGAGTCAGTTTTGTGTGTGTGTGTGTGTGTGTGTGTGTGTTTGTATGTAAGCGAATGTATGGAATGTTCAGTGGGATTAATAGAACTGTACAAAAATCGTGTTAATCTATGTTTTATATTCCATTTTTATTTTTTATTATTATTTTTTTTTTACTCTAATACAAACACACTATGTGTCAAGTTTCACGTTAGCGTTTTGATTCGACGTGTTTTATGTCCCCTGTGAGTTTACAGTAGGAAAACAGACATCGGTCGGGTCTCAACAGTCTCCTTGACTCCTTAACGTTTCCTTGGCTCCTCTCTCAGAAGGTTTTTAATAAACACAATGTGTACGGTTCCCTGTCTGCATAGCGTCCGTTGTTGACAATTGAATGACAATCGTCAAAAGGTTTCCATGTTTTTAACACTTTTTTTTTAAGAGTTTTCCGTGTTTTTTTCATGTGCAGTTTGGTTTTAAATCCCTACTACTAGTGATGTCACGTCACTCTCCTTCATACTCACGTCCATCAAGCTGGCGGGTTAACGAGTGTCTGTGTAAACTATTTTGTATCGTTATGCTTTTGGTTTCACAAAAGTGTTTTACTTTTCACTGAATCACTACCATAATCATTCTGTAAAATGTTCTCGTATGCCTTTCCAGTTTAAGTTACATGGGTGTGTTTTTTTCAAATAAAAAACCAAACAAACAAAAGTACTGTTTATTGCAATTTATTGGTCCTTTCAACGTTTAAAAGTTTTACTCTGCAATTTTATCATTTTAGACGACATTGAAAATGCTACTACATATGCTTTGATGAAAGCATTTTTTGGGAGAAAAGAATCCTGCAGACATTTAGAATCGATTTAAATTTCTCAAATCTTGCTCTGCTTTTACTCTATCAGCCTTTGTGAAAGCAGAAAGTTGTTCTCTTGAGTAAATAAGACATTCTCTGCATTAACAACACTTCTGAAGACAGGGTTGTGTATTTGTGTTATTGAAATACCAAAACCACCAAGTGTAGTTTCATTTTACATTTAATATCAGACTTTCAGTTACTGTATGAAATCTCTGGGAAACCAAAACTTAGGCTATGGGAATACAAGCTAACCCCTCTCTGTTTTAAATGGAAATATGTGTCTGTGTTTCAGAGAAGCAGGGGGATTAAGTGAATGGTATGGCGTGTGTAAGAGAGTGTTTGTCGGGTGTTTACGTGTGTAAATGGTTTTGTGTGCATGTGTGATCTTTTGTGAATTTCATGATCGTCCCCACTGGTTAATGCAGAGACGGTCCTAGACAACTGAAAGTCATCATGTGGTTTACGACTTTGGCAAAAGCCAGCGCTCATTTTGAAACTCAATCTCGTAAAACATTCGGTCCGGCACATGTCGGTCTGAGAGTGTAAACATATATGGCTTGTGTTATGTGTGGCTTACACTTTTAGAGAGAAAGTCTTCTTTGGATGGTCTCTTGAGTCAAAAACAACTACTTTCTGAAACATGATCTTGAAGCATATAAAAACTGGTCTTCTGTGACTCATTTTAAATGTATTATAATCCACACATGTGGGTCTGGAACAAACACTAAAAGTGTATCCTATTTTAAGTGTATCCTATTTTTTAAATAAGGTGAACTTAGTTGTTAATTTAACCTTCATTCTAAAATTGTATTAAAGATTTAAAAAAAAACATTTCCTATGCCAACATGCTTTGTATGATTTGTGATTAGATATTTGAATGATATTTTAGCCAGTCAACAATAAAAAAAATCTAAAAAGTAAAGTAACGACTTGTATGTATGCAGTGCCATGTTCTGATGAGTTCTATTATATCCGCGAGCCCCTTTGATACAATCTGCTGAAAGGCACACCTGCCTATGCTGTTGCATCACGTGGAGGATTTCAATTCAATTTACAAAATGCAAACTAGCAATCTGTAGGAATAGGCCTACTTTAAGGCCATATTACCTTGTTTCAGAAATTTGCATGATATGATCTGTTTTATGATGGATACGATTGACCTTAACTGAGAACTTTTGTTTAGGATATCTTATGCTAAATTGTAGGCGTACATCTCTGTTAATGATTTCTGCACAGAAGAGAGAGAAATTGAAAAACCGTTCGTTTGATTTGAATAACGACTCTTCCCCCTAAAGGGGATAAAAGAACCGACGGGCCTCCCTCACTCAACGTCCATATATCACCTCATCTGCATTTGAAGTGTCTCGTTCAACGGCACGGGATGAATAGGACAATAAGAAGACAGATGCCATCTTTTATCTAGTTAACTGAAAAGAAATTAGCGCGTGGCACTTCCAGGCGCCAAAACATGTTTTTGGCTTTACTCACCTTGACAGCATCAAGATGAATTGTCGCGAATGAATGGGGGTGCTTAACATAGGCCTATGGGATTATTGAGATTTCGCAAACGATTGATGTAATTTATTCCAGATTTGTCTCATACCTAAAACCGAGCCGATGCTTAATATGAACGACTGTTTTATGCTATATTTCAACCTCGTGGGAATGAACCAGATTGTAGGCCATCAACAAAGCCTACTTTCTGTATCGGAAGTCTACGTTTAGTCTGTTTTGGCTGCTGATATCACATACTTGTCATATATTCACGCATTTTCCAATGTTCAAAACAAGTTCTAGGACAAAAATAACATTATTGGAATGAGTGAGAGTTTAGTGCAGCCGTGAACGGCCCTCGTGGGTGTGGGCGTGTCGGTGTTTGTTCTACAGAGAGGGGTCTTGTGAACGACAGCCGTCTGATCTTCGATTTTGAAGCGCACTTCTGCAGAGAACATCTGCCCTTCTAGACCAGAGCTTCAGAGGCGCCAGTGCCAAATATAAACTGTGGGAAAGGATTCTATAGGCACGGAGCTGGATTGCTTCAACAACCAGTTGTCCACAGTATACGCTGCACCCCTTTTTTTGTACACCCAGTCCATGTTTTCTTGCAGCAATAGCCCACCTAGCTGCCATCGCTGCGTCTTTAATGAGTGAGCGAGAGAGAGAGAGAGAGGTTGTACAGGCTTTTGAATCAGTATGCTAACTAGCCTATTGAGTAGGCTCTCATCTCAACCCTCCCAGCAAAACTGCTCGTCGTCGTAACGTCAGTCAGTCCATTATTTATCACGGAGAGAAGTCGCAGCTCGAGACTTCTCTGACAAGCCTGTTGACTTCCATGGACTTATCGGATAACTTTGGCGGTTCGAATATGCGTTATTAGGCATCTGCAAAAGACAACGGTCTTCGCTTGTTGGTTCGTCAATTACTGTGAACAGTTAGGCTGTAGCAGTTTCGTACCTTCCAGACGGCTCTGGAAAGTTTCTCCAAAGGCAAGTGGGTTTATTTACATTTTTTCATAATGTTCGCCTGCATCTGTTAGTTATGAAGGAGACTATATATCTGAACATATTCCATCTTTTGGTTTTTGATCACAGACCTGACTTCAAACACAAACTAATCAGATATAGCCTAAGACTAATATTTTAATATCAGCTCGAACATATCATCATTTTATTTTTAGCACTTTTATGTTTCTTTCTCCAAAGTTAAGCTTCTACAATCAACGGTGTGCTGTTAATTTATCACAGATCATCACATGCAAAGTCAGAAGTAACTTACAGACTTGCTATTAAGAACCATTTTTATCTTTTAGATTGGTAATCAAACTCAACTTTCCCTCCTTCGCTAAAATATATAAGGAAATGTATAGACGTCAAAGTAATTAAGACGTGGTCAATGCAACAGCGTGTGTCTGTGTCGGTGGGAGGGGAGGGGAGGGAAGGGGGGTGGGGGACTCTGGGGTGGCTGCTGCTTTGACAGACTTGACATTTCAATTTGCTCGTCACGCATGTTAATTGTGTAATTGAGGCCGCAGTTGAGGAAGAAAGAGAGAGTGCGAAAGAAAGACGCGCGCTCTTTTGTGTGTGTGTGTGTGTGTGTGTGTGTGTGTGTGTGGGGAGTGGGAACTGCGTTCTCCAGTTCAGTAGGTTCATCAATTATTATAGGAGAGATGGCCGTTTTATTGAGGACTGTTATCTCAGACATAATTAAACTGGTCATTGGTGTAACATTATAGTCACATTGTGAATCTTTATCTTGGCCATAATTGCATTAATATTAGACAAGACAAGTCCCGTATTGACTCCGCATTACCTCAAGTAAAGGGGACAATGAAAGGACGAGTTATATGTCAACTTGGCGAGTGTTTCCTGTTTATAAGTGAGAAAAAGGATTATTTTAGAACTGTCAGTAAAGGCTACTACAAGAATCAAACCCTGCCATTAACTTCCTATTCTACATGATTGTTGTAGGCGCTAAATATATTTTTGGGACTAAGCCCAAAAAGGCAGGCAAGACTTCAAACGGATAGTTCTGATCAAATGTATGGAGCAGAATTAAGAAATAGCCTATTTTCATCAAAATAAGCCCCTGACACAATTACCACCTTACCAGGACACCCATGGGTTCGTCTGGAGGGGGGGTTGTTTGATCAGGACTGTCCCCTTGTCCGTTAGGATAAGAAACACACTCTGCAAATATTGGAACAGCTCCTAAGCTTCCCCTGGCTATAAAACAAACAGCAGAGGGATGAATGTTGTGGAGCTAAACACTGAAACCCTTCCCTCCCGCCTTTCTCTTTTGTTTCTTGAGAAAACATTCGAAATTGGAGATGAGCTAAAGATACAGACTCTTTTCTTTATTTATTTTATGAAATGAGCTGAAAGATAAGCGACAGACTTTTTTTTGCAAGCACTTCCAGCCACACATATAATGTGTTTTCTGTATCAACTTGTGTCTCAGGAGCAATGGGAACAAGTGATAAGCTTTCCCTGTGGAATCGTTGTTTTACAATCAAACCTGCTTTCATTTTACAAGAGTCCCAACACACAAAGCGCACACATGCGGTGGTATACATCAGGAAAGTATCGGAACGAGGCCAATGTACATCTCTCCCCATTTGTTTATGTATTCTACAGTGTTAGAACTGGTCCCGATCCTCCCTTACACGTATAGAACAGGACAAAGATCCGTTATTGTTGCCTAGGGTTGGAACGGTGCCACCGGGTTCTCTCTCTCTCTCTCTCTCCCCTGTCCCGGTGTCTCTCGGCCAGGCCATGTGTGTGACAGAGGGCCACCGCACTGAAAGGCCATATGTAAGCCTGGCCGCGACAGTAATCAGCCCCAATGAATAATGAACATACAAAGACCCCCTGACACACACACACACACACACACACACACACACAGCATCTCATGTGCCCTGCCATTGACAGCTGTTTGGTATCCGGGGGGGAGCGTGTGTGTGTGTGTGTGTGTGCGCGTGTTCTATAGAATGAGTGCAGCTGCATGCCTGCCTGTAGCAATTATGTTCTCCCCCAAATAATGGCAGGCAGAAGGGGGAGTTTGTGTGTGTGTGTGTGTGTGTGTGGGTGTGTGTGTGTCATATAAGCAAAGGGGGTTAGAGGTGTTTGTGTGTGTGTGTGTGTGTGCGCGTGTGTGTGTGTGTGAGCGAGTGTGTTCAAGATGTAACGTAAACCAGCATAGTACACCATGAACTCTCACAGACAGTGTGTTTGTCTTTCCCCCCTTCCCTCTCTCTCTCTCTTTCTCTCTCTCTCCCTCTCTGTCTCTCCTTTATCTTTTTCCAAGACTTTCTCTCATTAATATCTCCCATGCAAAACATGCATTTTTTTTCTCATGGTCAACTGTATTTATGCAGCCATGTGACCTGTGGTGCTCTGGGGACCCTCAAAGGGCCTGTTGTGTCTTTAAGTCCACACACACACACACACACACACACACACCATCGGTACTCATGGCTCAGCCTATGGCATTGTCATGGTTAATTTGCTGCTGAATTGCTTTAGGATAAGGCTGTCATCAAGAGAACACACAGAGAGAGAGAGAGAGAGAACACACAGTCAGAGAGAGCAAGAGGGAGAGTGAGAGTGCGCACACACACACAGAGAGAGGGAGAGAGAGAGAGAACACACAGTCAGAGAGAGCAAGAGGGAGAGTGAGAGTGCGCACACACACACAGAGAGAGGGAGAGAGAGAGAGAACACACACACACACAGACAGAGAGAAAGCGAGAGAACACACACACACACACACACACACACACAGTCATGCGTCTCTCTTCGGGGCTTATCTCTCCTTTGCTCTCGGTCCGACCCCTCGACAATGAAAGGTTTTAGCAGATTTCTTGTGACGAGTTCAAAGCTACCAGCCTAATGTTTAGAGTAATGCTTTTTATCCCTGGAATCAGAGGCCAGACCTTAAAGTGCGGCTTCCAAAACAAGTTGTAGCTTCTGAATCAGCCAATTAGCTTATTCCTCCCTCTGTGTCCCCGTATGATGATGTCATACCGTGTCCAATAACAACCGCCTCTCCTCCCTTCTCTCTCACAGGCCACGCCCCCTGGGTGATGAGTTCACTGCTGCGTCCTGGCCCCGCCCACGCCATGAAGGACCTCTCCTCCTCCTCCTCGCCGCTCACCACCCTCCTCCACTACCCGTCCAAGGCCTCCGCGATCCCCTTCTCTCCGTCCTCCCTCGCCGCCGCCGCTGCCTCCTCGCCTTCCTCCCTGGCCTCCCCCGGCGCCCTCTCCAAGCCCCAGCCCTTCTGCCTCCAGACGGGGCCCCACCTCATCGCCAGCATGCAGCTGCAGAAGCTCAACTCCCACTACCAGAGTCTGGCCTCTGGAGCCTCCGGCGTCGTCCACCACCCGCCTCCGTCCTCCACGGGCGCTCCCAGGGGTTTCGGGGCTTCCAGCCTGGGCTCGGGAGGTCCGGTCGGGGTGGCCCCTGGAGGCGCGGGGGGCCTGGGGGTGTCCCCGGGCGCCCAGGGGGGGCTCGGCGTGGGCGTGGGCGTGGTCGGGGGGGGCCCGGGGATCATCGACTCGGACCCGGTGGACGAGGAGGTCCTGATGTCCCTGGTGGTGGAGCTGGGCCTGGACCGGGCCGTGGAGCTGCCCGAGCTGTGGCTGGGCCAGAACGAGTTCGACTTCATCGCCGACGTGCCGGCCGGGTGCTGACCCGATTCCCCGGAGAGGGACGGACGGACGGACGAGCGGACGGACCCGGGGGAGGGGGAGTTGGAAGAAGCGGGGCGGATTCGGAACGGAGGAGTCGGACTCTTGCCGGGTTTTTTCCTCCTTCTTCCGTGGCCTTTGGGTTTGCGTTCGGCAAAACCCCCCCCCCTCCCCCCCCTCTCTCCCAGTACACTCCTGCTCCAAAGAACGACCCCTCGAGATAAAAGACAAACACCCGCTCTCTCTTTCGTTCTTTGTTGGCGACTCGATCAGCGAGCCAGCGGGAGGAGAGAGAGCGCACACGCGGGCTAAGCGGATGGAAAACGCTGTAGTTCAGTTGTTCACTTTGGCCTTTGGGCTTTGAGGCCAGCGCTCGTTGGGCATGGGACTGACAAAAGCCACTTGTGGCTTTGCTTCTGACAAAACTTTAAGTGCTACCGGAGCTGTTAGAGGAGAGCCGAGGAGAGAAGAGCGGCCATGTCTGTTCCCCCTCAGTCATTATTTCCATCACCCTTAGTCCTTCACATTATGAGTTCTGTATGTTTTATGTCATTAATAGAAGTTATACATGAGTTCTGTATGGCCGAGGGGAGGAGATGCACAGTAAGCGATGGACATGGAAATAGAACATCTGAATTAATATGAAATGTTGACGGCCTAAGCGCTTGCTTAAACAGAAAAAAAAACAAGATGGACTTTGATGCTCAGCAGTTCTATACTGACCGCCTGCTGGAGGAGGTGAAGACGTGGAGGGGGTGGGGGGGGGGGGGGTCACCTGTGGGCTGGACCGGCTGTCTGCTCGAACCCAAGTGACGAGAGAGGAAAAGACCCCCCCCCCCCCGCTCTCTCCTCGTTTAGCCTTAATGAAAAGAGAGTGACGGACGCGCAGGGCCACAGAGAAGGGTGGAACTGGTGTGTGTGTGCGTGTGTGGATGTGTGTGTGCGCGCGTGCGTGGGTGTGTGTAGTGGTGTACGTGCAGGGCGACGTGTGCGTGCGTGTGTGTGTGTGTGTGTGTGTGTGTGTGAGTGTGTGTGTGTGTGTGTGTGTGTGGTGGAAAAGATGACACGGACAACCAAAACAAAGACCTGTGCTCGTTGTTTTCTTCCCTCTTCCCTCTTTCTCCCGACTCTCTGCTGAACGACGGCACGACGACTTGGCAGCGACCAGAGACAGTTACCTTTTGTTTTTGTTTGAATTCTGCTCCTTTCTTCAGAAGGAAAGGGAAAGTGTTTTTCCACATAAACACAGACAACCAGGAAACTGAGAAAAGCCTTGAGGAACGAACCGGAGACTCTACTTCTTTCCTGGGTTGAACTGATACAGTATAGGTCCACTATAGGAGGTGTGTGTGTGTGTGTGTGTGTGTGTGTGTGTGTGTGTGTGTGTGTGTGTGTGTGTGTGTGTGTGTGTGTGTGTGTGTGTGTGTGTGTGTGTTCTGCCTTATATATGGCATGGTAAGGGGAACACAGAGACCACAGAGGCTGAAAGGGACAAAAGGCGTTTCACCTGTCTGTCAATTCCACTGTGCCTCCCCCAGGCCCCCCTATAGACACACACACACACACACACACACACACACACACACACATATATACATACACACACACAGCCTTAAAGAGGCACACACACATACACTTCACAAAGAAATACTCTCTCTCTCTCTCTCTCTCTCTCTCTCTCTCTTTTCTTGTGTCTCCAACACACACGCACGCATGCACGCACACACACACACACACACACACACACACACACACACACACACGAGGGGATGGTATTACGATAGCGTAATGGAAGAAGCAGCCGTGAAACAGGCACGTTGTCAGTTACCCACGGCGACCAGGAGCTTTGAAGAGACACCGGGGCTTTCTCTCTCTCTCTCTCTCTCTCTCTCTCTCTCTCTCTCTCTCTCTCTCTGTGTGTCTGTGTTTGTGAGAGAGGAAACTATGACCGCTTTGTCCAAAGCTACCTCCACCTCCACAGTAACCCCGGTGAAGGAGGAAAAATGACCTGACGTTGGATCTCATTAATTTATTTAGATATGGACAGCGTTGCCGGGTTATGTTACTCTCTCTCTCTCTCTCTCTCTCTCTCTCTCTCTCTCTCTCTCTCTCTCTCTCTCTCACACACACACACAGCGACGTGCGTTTATAGGGATTCTTTTCTCAATGTCTCTATGTTTATCTGTATCTTTAATATGCATACCCCCCCCCCCTTCTCCCGCTTTGTCTCTCTCTCTCACACACACACACACACACACACACACACTGGGGGTCTCTGTAACAGTCAATGAGCCAGGTAGGGGAGGCCAGCGTGTGTTCTCTGTCTGAAAGAGAGACGAGAGACCAGGTGATCCTGGCTAAATGAAAGCCTGGTGACGGATGATTTCTGTTTCACGCGGGTCATTCTTTAACGGCCATTACCCGTATTCTTTAGGGGTCATTCTTTAACGGCCATTACCCGTATTCTTTAGGGGTCATTCTTTAACGGCCATTACCCGTATTCTTTAGGGGTCATTTTGCTGCCTGATAATACCACCCACACAGGGCCCCAGGCTGTTTTTGTTTTGGTGAGATTTGTCTCTAAAGAAAGAGAAATGAAAGCAGAGAGAAAGATTGAAAGACCTGATTATTATACAAAAAGGCAAGGGGTCAAAGCAAAAAATAAATTAAAAAAATACATTCCTCTCCTTCATTTCGGTAAAGGAAACAGTCGTGTTTGTTTGTGCACGTGAGACGGGACTCGCATGGACATTGTGCCTGATTTGATCTGGCTCCTTAACTGAATGGCTGCGTTTTCAGACAGAAAAGAACAGTTCTTTCTTTTAAAATTTTACTCCGTGTTCACCCGGTTCCTCAGAGGGCTGCGTTGAGAAAGGCTCCGGCCAGGGCTGGATCACGTGACGACAACACGCATGGTCCCATCACGTGATTCAGCGCTATGCGGGGGTCGAGCGTAGAAAATGTTCATTTTGATTTCAGTACAATCGTGCCTGCCATGTCTCTTTCCACCTCCTTGTGATTTTGCTCGTTGTTTAGAGCCCTCCGTACTTTTTCCTTGGAAAGACCTAGGCCTATTAAGTTTGGACTGTAAAACAAAAACCCACACATTTGGAACTATTTCAAATGAACCTGCTTGAATGTAAACAGGTTGTTCTTTCCTTAATGGAAAGAAAGTAATTTATACATTTAAAGAATACAAATAATTCAGACTCTCTCACTTTAGTTGTGGAGGTTAAATAACTGTTACATGTAAAGGAAGGGTTTAAGATAATGCAAAAAAACAGTGAACCCAAGTGTCCTTTTCCTTCAGTTTGAGATGAGCAAAGAATGTATCAAGTTGTATCAAGTTTCAGTTTCTTTTTGTATCATTGGCAAGTTAAGTTGTTCACAATACTTTGTAAAATGTACATGTGGCTTTAGACTAAGACCTAATATTGGGTTTGTATATAAGAATAATGGTCTTTGGGAAAATATATTTGTTATCGAATCACTGAGTTAAAAATAGATTTCGCACTGACTATTTGTTAAGGTCATCAATTTCACGTGGATTTGTAAACTATTTTTTGTTTATTTTTCTGAACTGTAACTTTTTTTCTTTTATTGTCAAATAATGAGATTATTGACATGAATGACATATCTTTTTTCTTTCCTTTTAACACTGTTTGTCCTGTTTCACGTTGTACTTCTATGGAAATATGTAAATTTCTGAATCATATTTAAAATTCTTGTATTTTTGTTACTTCTCTGTGTTTTGAGAAAATAAAAAGAACCTATTTGAGTTCAAATCCATTATTACTTTCATGTTACGATAACTGTAAAGCACTGCCTATACAGGGTGTAATACCTTAAACAATGACGAAACCACGTACATTTAATGAACAGCTAAACACTCCCATCTAGTGGCAACTTTGTGTAAAGACAAATTGGAACCTCAATCATCACGTAAAAAGCCGTCTTATTTTCAGTACAGCATGCCAAAGAACCGCTTCACAGTGAAATCAATGCACACACAGGCCAATAGTAGGTGTGATTTGAAAAGGTGAATTTCATCTGTATAAAGGTTTAAGATCAGTCATGCATTTACACAATCAAGAAACCATAGAAGTGTAAGAGACAGTTCAGTATTAACATAACTTTGAACTTGAATGAATTTGATATAATCAGTAAACAAACAACACCATGCAACAACCAAACATTCACTTAATACATTCAGTTGCCTGCAGTTGGACACGAAACAAGATTGAGTGGAAGCTATGTGTTAGTAGTGTTAGTGTATTTACTCAGGCAATGTGTAAGTATAGCACATTTCATACACAATTAGGTACTTATTAGGCTGTATAGTGGCCTAAAGTAATTTTTCTTGCATTTGGACACAAACCGAAATTTATTACAATTTGATTATGCAGTTATTGTATTACACAAATGTTTTTTTAAACATTAAAAAAAAGGATTGTGTGCAAGGAGCAATTTGCAATTTGGAATGCAATAGTAAAAGTAGCTGTATATATGATTAAGGAATCTACAATGTGATCACCTATCTTTCGGGGACGGGCAAAAGCGCACGTGGCCGGACAGTGCACGTCACTGTTATCATTTGGCAGTGGACCACACGGGCACTGAGGAAGTTCTAATTATCTTGCCCAGCATAACAGAAACATACATTTCTACGTACTGGCATTTCCTTACTAAGATAGGGGGACGAAAAGACTTGAAGGTAACTGAAAATCAACCAGAAAAATATGAGTGGAATAAACAAAAACAAATGTACATTAGAAAAAAATATAAGTCTACCACATAAAACAGATATATGAAGTGCAGAATATCTGCTGCATTTATCTTTTTCCCTAAATAAATTCAGAAGTTCAGAAATGTCCTTCGAATTAAGAAAGTCATCTCTCTCTTTCTCTCTCTTTCTCTCTCTCTCTCTCTCTCTCTCTCTCTCTCTCTCTCTCTCTCTCTCTCTCTCTCTCTCTCTCTCTCTGTCTGTGTGAAGAGATAAATCCCCACAAATCAACAATTGAATACAAAAATCATATAATCCTATAAATCATAAAGCAAAGTATGGAAATCCCGACCAAGCTACCCTTATTATTTGCAATAATGCTGTTTTTTCTAAACATATTCCTTGATTTTAATGTATTATATGTGAGATTATTATTTTATTTACATTGGATGGTCCCTCATACCAGACGGGGGGCTACATATCGCATTCGTGTTGTGCACGGTGTGTTCTCCGCAGTGTACCGTTCTCGGTCTTATCATCCAAAACCGGAAAGAGGGAGGTCCTTTTCCCCGCAGACCTCAACATGGTGAGCTGATCTTCCTCACGATTCGACTCGCAAATCATCTCCAAACATCACTTTATACACATACCACAGCTCAAATTAACGTTACATAGTCTATCATTAAACATATTTTACGATATGTGGTTTATATATTGTGATCTAAAATGTTGACCGAGTCAGTTAATTGATGTTGTAAAAGCCTACCTCCTATTATTAGCATCTTGGGCTATTTAGCATTAATGCTACCACTTGTCAATCCTAGTTATCGACTCGTACAGTAACCGAATGGCTTGAAATATAAAAGTCCCCCATTTGAAACGTGCTAAGCGCTTGCCTGAAAGCGTTCAAATGATGGACTGTTGCTCAGTGGTGCTCTATCGTTATTTGAACTAACACGTAGGCCTTGATCGAGCAGAGAAGTAGTACTCGATCGTAGGCAAACTGATGTTAGCCAAGGTGGCTAACATGCTAACAGCTCTAGATTGCCAACATGGCCTGCAGAAGTAGCCAACGTTTGCCAGATGGCAACGCATCACGTTGAGAGTGTCCACATTTAGCTGCAGACAGTGTCCGTTTGTGTTTCCTGTTTCTAAAAGTGGAAATATTGATTGTGATTGTTTTAGGCACGAGGACCGAAGAAGCACCTCAAGCGCGTCGCAGCGCCCAAGCATTGGATGCTTGACAAGCTAACAGGAGTGTTCGTAAGTAGCCTCGTCAATTAATCGTTCCACACACATACAGGTGGATTTAATTTAGTTCTTCCAGCATTTATATTACTTCAAGTAATATAGCAGTCAAGTTTGTTTTCGTTATTAAATTATCAGTTTAAACCCATATTGCTTGGCTTTTTCTCCCCTCCATGTATCTCTTTACATCAATCTTCCTTTCATCTCTCGCTTCCCTCCATCCTTCTCTATATTGCCTTTCCTCTCGCTGCTTCATCCACCCCTATCTCCTTTCGCCTCATTTCATCTATTTCCTTATTCAACCCTTATCTCTCCTTCATCCCCCCATCTCTGGCTGCCTCGCCCATTCGACCCCCCCTAACCACGCCTCCCCCGTTCCCCCAGGCTCCTCGTCCCTCCACCGGTCCCCACAAGTTGAGAGAGTGCCTGCCGCTCATCATCTTCCTGAGGAACCGCCTCAAGTACGCGCTGACGGGAGACGAGGTGAAGAAGATCTGCATGCAGAGGTTCATCAAGATCGACGGCAAGGTCCGCACCGACGTGACCTATCCCACCGGCTTCATGGGTGAGAGTCTACGTGGTAGAGAGAGAGAGAGAGAGAGAGAGAGAGAGAGAGGAGTTTGCTGGTTAGAAGGACGAAGGGTGGGGATATGGTTCAGGCTCGGTCAGAGAACCAGTGCTAGGTAGTACAGCGAAGCCGTCCTCCCAGGTGTTTTGTGTTCGGGGGAAACGTTGACAGGTGCAGTTTGGTAGATGGGCGGGGGTCAGTCTTTATACGTTTATTTTCATTCATTCATTCATTCATTCATTCATTTAAGTTTGTTTTAAAAGTTAAATTTTAAAAGCCATGTATTATGGTGCTCTGGGGAGTGTATGGGAATGAAGGATGGGGGTACAGTTGATGGGCATGGCTGCAGGTTTATTCAGACATCACTACCAGGGTTACGGCTATCATCAATGTTGGCTTCAGTTGTGATTGTTGGCAAAAAGAGATGGAGGAAGGTTAAAGGTTGTGGTAATGTAAATGGACATACATCTGGATAAAGGATAAAATATTATAAAACAATCTCCAGGATTTCTGGGTTAATTTTTACGCATTTGAAGGATGAGGAAGGTAAAATAGTGAATGTCTCGTTAGATGGATTTGTGAAAGAAAGATAACGGTCAAGTGTTTGGGTAGAATGTTTAAGGTGCTTTGAATGTAAGGAGGGAGCAATGATGACAATCTGGGTTTTGAGAAGCAATGAGAAGAATCCATCCAATCCTCTAAGAAGTTCTGAGCTCCTTGTTCTACTTTAAGACTTTCCAATAATTCTGTGTTAGTTGTGTTTGTAACATTTCCAGTTATTGTAGTAGTGGTCCCTTAAGCCCTGTCTGGGTGTTTATAGTTTGGAATGCAACTGTCAGATTCATCTCTGGATGCTTTGCATTTGCACTTTGTTTCAGTACATCCAGACTATTTTATTGTCATTTGACGTTTGTTTTTTTTAAGGGAAATAGTCATGCCCAGTGTTGACCTTTGATCCCTGTAGAGTTAGCCAACGGGCTTCCCTTTGACCCGTGTGGGAGTAGTAATCCTAAAAAAAGACTGGAGTGCTGGACCGACTGACTTTACCTCTAGCTTTGGAGGGTGCATTCATTTCAGAAAATGGCGCCCTCCTAGGTTGTCCTTATTCTCTCTCTGGACTTGATAACCGGGTAGCAGTAATATTTAGGGTGACATTGTGGAAAATGGGATTAAAAGCATCATGGTTGCTGACCTTATGTGTCCCTATGTCCTTGATGTGTGAGGGAGGTGAAGTAGGTGAGCATGGTAGGAGGCAGCATTTGGAATGGGATGTGTCCAGCATGTGAGGAGGCAACATTTGGAATGGGGTGCGGCCGGCATGTGAGGGAGGAGGCAACATTTTGGAATGGGATGCGGTTGGCATGTTAGGAGGCAACATTTTGGAATGGGATGTGGCCGGCACTAGTTCTTGTGGTTGGTCAGTGTTCTGAAAGTGCTAAAGAGAGGAGAGCTATCCCACTTTGACAGAAGACCACAGATTTGATGTCTCACTCCCCTTTTTATGTGTAAGTTTGACAATGTATTTTGTGTGCTGTCTTGGCTACTTGACACGTAATCTGAATGAAGACATCCGCTGACTCTTCTACCATAGCCTGAGTGTAGACTTTATAGCCAGGAGGTTTAAGCCTGGATTTGAAAAGATGTCACTGACTGGTTAGGCAGCGTGCTGTGGACTCAGTTACTACGGTGACTTCCAACGTCCATCTGGTCCATTTGTCACGAGAGGTTAAACTTTATGAGAACCGCAAGTTGACCCTACCCCTCACGTAGAACAGGAATCGCCAAGAGACGATGTCTATTTCAGTTTCATTGATTACTTTGTGTATTCAAGGCCGAGCGTCATGGAAACGGGGACGTTCTCACCCCTATGGCCTAAACCTGGACAAACATTGAGCACACACACACACACACACACACCTCCTTTCCTCACCTCTAGAGCGGTCCTCTCCACCTGTAGCCTTGCCAACCACAGCAGCAGCTGTTGTGGCGGTGTCGGTTCATTTCCTCAGCCCAGGTGAGACCTCACAGCACTGTGACCGCTTATAGCACACAGGCTATAGACTAGGCTTCTTTAGGAATACAAAGACACTTGGCTTTTCTGGATAGGACTTTTTTAAAAAGCTTTGAGACTATTGGAGCTGGTCTACGTTCAGGGTTATGACTGGAGGGAGTGCTCGTCTGTGGTTTTCCCCGTTTTCTGGGTGGTGGGGTGAGAATGAAGACGAGGGAAACCCTGCGGAGAAATTATTCACGCCGAAGATTGTTTCTAATTGGTTTCCTCTTTGCCCTGTGTCGGCAGAATTGCGTCTTAAGGAATGTTAGAGAAAATGAGAAAAATTGTCTTGAATTAAAAGTGGCTTTTTAAACGTTTCCTGGGTTTGGTGTCTGTTAATTATATGCATTAGTAGAACAGGGAGAAATGAGTCTGTCCAGTGCAGAAAATGTTTTCCTCATCTGTTTCCTGTGTGTCCGTGTCCAGATGTGATCAGCATTGAGAAGACTGGGGAGCACTTCCGTCTGATCTACGACGTCAAGGGCCGCTTCACTGTCCACCGCATCACAGCCGAGGAGGCCAAGGTGAGAGCGGCTCACAGACGCTAGTCATACGCCACTGACTGAGACTGTGTTTTAAGGCAGCGCCCTGGTTAGAAGCCAGGTCGTGGCCCATTTTAATAAAATACAATCGAACGAAAAAGGGAACATTTCATGTATAAAAATGCTTATTGTTGATAGATGATCATATCGTACGTAATACTCTTTGTTGTGGGAACGGTTGCCGTTCATTTTATTGACACGTTAAGCTAGTAAAGCCAAGTCATTTCGGAATTGTACGGACACTGTCTTTGAAAAAAAAAAAAAACTATTGTGCTCTCCTTATTTTTAAATATCTGATGTTATTAGACTCAACCTAGTAAAAATAATGCAGTTTTTTGCTATTTAAACAAACAAACTTTTTTTTTTCTAAACATAACCTTTCCTGTGTGATATTGTCTAATGAAGCGTGTCTTCTCCCTCCGCAGTACAAGCTGTGCAAGGTGAAGAAGATCATGGTGGGCACCAAGGGAGTGCCCCACCTGGTGACCCACGACGCCCGCACCATCCGCTACCCCGACCCCCTCATCAAGGTCAACGACACGGTCCGCATCGACCTGGAGAGCGGCAAGATCACCGACCACATCAAGTTCGACACCGGTACGTGGCCCCGGACGTGCGCGCGCACGCGTGTGTGTTTTGTCTTTATTTTTGGTGGCGGGACGTTTTCCTGTACGCAGACCGTGTTGGTGGGGAAAAAAAGGAGCAATGATGACTTCTTTGGTTTTGATAAGCGATGAGAAAACTACCCATCCTCTAAGAAGTGCTGAGCTCCGTTTTTATACCTCCTGGTCCATCCTGAGGTTTCACGATCGGACAGGGCACAGCGCTCGCTGTCTGAGAACACAGCACACTCATCAGATAATATGTTTACATGAATGCACCTCTTGGCGGAAAAAAAGTTAAATCCAGGCTTGTGTGTTAAAGGTAGCTTTGTGACGTGTGTTAAAACAAGCAGGAATGGGAATGACTCAAACGTATTTGTGGACTGCCAGTGGAGGTGGCTGTAGCGGAGTAGTCGTCTGTGCTGTCAATCAAACCCCCCCCCCCATGAGTCTTAAGGTTCAGTTAGTTTGTCGGCCGTGCGTGGTGCTCATGCAGTCTGTTCCTCCCCCCCTAGCCAACATCTGCATGGTGATCGGCGGCGCCAATCTGGGTCGTATCGGGATGATCGTGAACCGCGAGCGTCACCCGGGCTCCTTTGACGTGGTGCACGTGAAGGACAGCACCGGCAACAGCTTCGCCACCAGGCTCTCCAACATCTTCATCATCGGAAAGGTGAGTCCCGCACGCGCACACACACACGCGCGCGCGCGCTAGTCCCTCTGACCGGTGTGTGTTTGTCCACTTTGGCTGACACGTGAATCGTAGTCCACCAGTTTAACTATTACATCCGTTTCCTGTAATCCCACCATTTCTCTCCGTTGTCCTGGTAACCCCTTAATGTAAATATGGCAGCCAGTCCTCGAGCACAGCCTGTAGCATTTGAACTCGCGTTGGACATGTTGGCTGTTTAAGCACAACGTTCAACCAAACATTTAGCCTTTAATGGCTACAGCTCATTTGAAACATTTGCCATGTTACATGGGGAAAAAAAATTGAACGTGACACTTTTGTATTCCCACCTACCTGTTTGTGATCACCGTTTTCTCTCCGCTCCCCTCTCTTCCTCTGTGGTCGCGCCGCGCAGGCCAACAAGCCGTGGGTGTCCCTGCCCAGAGGGAAGGGAATCCGTCTGACCATCGCCGAGGAGAGGGACAAGAGGATCGCCGCCAAACAGGGCAGCAGCTAAATGTTCTCCATGTGACTCGAAATAAACACAATGTTATTTACAAAAACACTCTTGTTGTACGGCTGGTGTGTTTTTTTTGCTGTCTTCCTTCAAGGCGACTTGTGATTTGGGAGTTGTATCTGATTATTTTTGAGTGATCCAGAGATTGTATGTTTACATTGATGTTTAGGACATGACTGCGTTGTTAGATGTCTTTGGTAAGGTTGCATCACGTTTTTGCTTGTCAAAAGCATTTCTGTAGAGCATCATAAAGACAAAAAACAATCAGCCTAGTTTATTTTGGTGTCGCTACGTGGTTGTGTTTTAGATCATGAAATTGTGTTTATCGATTCCAAGTGAGAACCTGCAAGCCTGTCTGGGTATCATCTACTTAAGGGGTGGGTGAGATGTGGTCTGGTGTCACAAACCTATCACCACATTCTGAGATTTAATGTCTTTCCAATTTGTTTTGACTTCCTTGAACGATATGGGTTGCTTTCAGCTATTGACCAGTACATCTGATTTGCCTGTTCTGTATTAGGATTGTGGGGGAGGGAAATTGAAAAGCAAACAGACCCATGGCCAAGTACAAATATAGATTTTGGAAATTGATCTGTGAGTGAGAAAGAGAAGGGTGCAATTGAAGAAAAAAGATTTGGGGATATCTGCTAGGACATGATTTCACGAGTGAATGATCACATTTTGGCTGGTGCAAACAAACGAGTCGGTCACCTGCATGTCAACTCTATATCGAATATCCATTAGCGGCATTCTTGCTTTTCATGTGAATAAGAGTCGGTCACTTACTGTCAGGAACGGATCAACATCTGGTGTTCTTATTCAGTGAAGTAGTATGTCATTGGTATGACCTGTTAGTTGTTTAGCCCTAGTTGGGCCCTGCAGTTGCGATTCGATCGGTGCCAAGCCACCCACCCTATCATCTCTGCTCTCGAGGTCTGACTTCCTCTTTTTACTCGTCTTCATCGTTCTATATATTTCATCTCTTCGTCTCATCTGACTCTTCATTCTTTCACTTTATACAGAACATAGCCGTGTCGCCCTCATTCACTGGCCCTCGCGTCTCCAGAACGTTTCTCACCTCTTTTCATCACGCTATTATTCTCACGTCTATTTTGTCACTTTCTTCCGCTCAAAGTTTCCCATCCCATCCTGCGTCTACCTTTATATCCTCTCAGGCTATCGTACTCCTCATATCACTAATATATGTTTAAAGTCACCCATTTCGCCCCATTTCTGTCATTATTTAACCTTTATTTATGCCCTGTCCGTCGACCCATGCCCTCCTCTCATCCCTCCATCTCTCAATGTTTATATCGCTTTATCCTTTTCATCTCCATCTCTCCGTTTTTCACGTTTCCACTCCGGTCACGTTCTCTCTTCTTTCCTCCATCTCTCACCCTGCTTAAATCGGGATCACTCCATCTTTCACACTGCTTATATCACTATCCCTCCATCTTTCACTCTGCTGAGATCACTGTATCCTCCCTTATATCTCCATCCCTCCGTTTCTCACTCCTTTCATCCCTCCGTTCCTCTCAGTCGGGGACTGACTCTGGTATCAGCGCATATGGTGACCACTGTGAGCCCGCCTGCTCCTCCCTGCAGTAACCTGGCCCACACTCACACACAGACAGATCCCTGAACTGGGAGAGTGAGTGTGTGTGTGTGTGTGAGGAATGAAAGATCAAAGCTGGACCTTCACAGTAAGTTGACTGCCTCTCTCTTTACCTTTCTCACAAGCGCACACCCACACTCCAACATCCATCACACAACAAACACTGCAGGAGAGGAAATGTTTGGATGCGGGCCTGTGTGCGTGTGTATATATACATACACGTGTGTGTATGTGAGAGCGATCCCGTCTGCTCCTCGCCACGGTAACCTGGCCTGCAGACCTGCCTCACCACCGCGCGTCATAACCCCACCCACTGTGGCTGAGAGAGAGAGAGAGAGAGTGTGTGTGTGTGTGTGAGAGTTAGCGACATAACTGGGATAGCGGTGCACGACAGGTCCTGTCACGACTGAGGTGACTGTCGGCCCTCCAACACAGGCAACGTCCTTGGCTATTTTTGAGGACGTGCACACGTCTCTCTGTCTGTGTGTGTGTGTGTCTGTGTGAATGTGTGTGTACAGGTAAAGGTACAGTCGTGTTTTAGAAGCCACGTAGTTTGTAACGCCTAACCACCGACGGTACCGTCATGTATTCCAGAACCTAGTCCCGGTTAGGAGAGCGGGAGAGACAATGTTTTTTGTTTGTTTTGTTAAATTTAGTTTTGTCCCAAAATGTCTCTGTGGGTTTTGGACACCGTTCAGTTGGCGGGAGCCGCGGTGTCCCGGTGGGCCGTCCTCGTGTCGGTATTCCCTGGTTGCCGTGGAGCGGGACGGACGGAGAGATGAATAAAGCCAACGGGACCGTCTGGAGTCCGAGGGTGGGCGGGTGGGCTTTTCAAACACAGTAAGCTGAGCATGAAAACAGTGTTTTGCCTTTTAGGTGTGATGAGGACCAGTCTACTTTATTGAGATACACACACACACACAGTCATTTAATGTGCAATATGAGACAGGCCAGACTCTTGCCTGGCTTGCATCCCCCAGTTTGCAGAAAGAACAACAGTTGCGTTTGATCCCCTGAGGCCTACACACACACACACAAACACACACACGTGCACTATGCATGTCTACGGATAGAATGTTGCCGCACAACAAGCAAGCAGGAGGAAAGAAAGACTCAAAGAAAAGCATGAAGTGAGGAAACGGCGGAAGAACATAATGGTGTAGGTGAAGAAAAGGATTGCTGAAGAAATGCAGCGGAAAAAGAGAAAGAAAAAAAAACCTACAGATTTGAGCGAGCACTAGAAAGGGAGACGGAGACATAAGAAAAGAGATAGAAGGGGGGGCGTTGAAGGAGGAGAAGTTGGAGGAATTCTTGCACAAATGGTTGAGCTCATAGTGCGGAGTACAGCAGTGGGCCGGACCCAAAACAATGAGCTCAGTCTTCTAAGGAAGGGAGAGAAAGAGAGGGAGGTGGGTGCAACACAGATGTTTCCAATCAATTGCTTCCATGTGATCCGAATGAATGACTGACTGACACACTGACTCACTGACTGACACACTGACTGACTTGCTGGCTGGCTGACTGACTGATTCGATGGCTAGTTGGTGAAACAGCACTGGTTTGTTGACTGGTTTCCTGGCATTCTAACCAAGTTATTGGTTGACTGACTGGTTGCCGGACTGGCTGTCTTCACTGTCGAGCCGCAGGGCTTGCCGCCTGTCGAACTGACTGTTTTCCTTCGGGCTGACTGTTAGTCAGGCTGACCGCTTGTAGAGCGTTGCTATAGCGACAGTCTTGATGTGATTAACGGACGTAGGGGAGCTGCGTGGAAGTTCGATTCGCATTCTCCCCCCTCTTTCCAGTCTTTCCTTCTCTTTTTCTCTCTCTCTCTCTCGCTCTCTTTTACACACTCACTCATATCCAGGCAGACACGTACTGCATACACACACACACACACACACACACACACACTCACGTACTGCATGCACTCACACACACACACACACATGTACTGCATGCACTCACACACACACACACACACACACACACACACACACACACACTCACGTACTGCATGCACTCACACACACACACACATGTACTGCATGCACTCACACACACACACACACACACACACACTTGCGCGCTCACTGTTATGAGTTTTTCATGCGGATGCCGTCGAAATTGCAGTTTATGTGTAAAAAATTAGACCCACCCACCCACTCCTCGTCCTCCTCCTCCTCCCATCATCCTCCTCCATCCCCCTCTCTCCTCCTCGCAGGCAGGCCTGGGCTGCAGGAACAAAAATATTTAGGTGGGCCAAGTTCACGTTTTTGGGCGGGGTCGTTAAGCGGTTCCCTGGGAGCGGAGACCAGATGTGTCTGAGGAAGAGGAGGAGGGGGGGGGTTCAGCACACCCCCTTCACTGGAGAAGGGGATTTGAGTTGTTTTAGCTGTTTTAAAAACGTTGCTAAAAAAAAACATCCATCCCCCAAAACGTGTTTTCTTGCATGTCAGCTTCTACAAAACAGATTTTTTTTTACCTCCGATGCTCGTTTGTGATGCTTTCTGTGGGAGAATATGAGAAGTTGAACTTTCAGTGTTTTGTGGGAACGGCAGAGGAGCTGAATGGTCTTTTAGGAGGAGGAGGAGGAGGAGGAGGAGGAAGGGGGTTGCTTTTGCGTGAAGGGGTCCTCCGTGAGAGGCTCTGTCTCGCCAGCCTTTTTTTTGTGCTTGAAAATACAATATGCTTACTCTCAAAGCCCAACGGCTGGGATTTTGCTTTATTGCCTTGTGGTGTATTGTTTTTCTCTGGACTGTCTTTCACCTAAATAAAAAGCATATATTGATTATTTATTGGAGAACCATGTGATTACATTACCTGCTAATATACTATACATTCAAGGTGTCAAATCTGGTTCTGAAATGCAGAGAGAGAGAGAGAGAGAGAGAGAGAGAGAGAGAGAGAGAGAGAGAGAGAGAGAGAGAGAGAGAGAGAGAGAGAGAGAGAGAGAGAGAGAGAGAGAGAGAGAGAGAGAGAGAGAGAGAGAGAGAGAGAGAGAGAGAGAGAGAGAGAGAGAGAGAGAGAGAGAGATATGAGTTGAGTTCCCTGTTCCAGGGTTTTTATGTAAACTCTTTCCAACATAGCAACGGAATGTCACTGACATTTCCAGCCACAGTAGGGGTTACAAGTGGTTGGATCATCTACTATAGTTTTCCACGCGTGAACACAAAGACATATGCACGCACAAACTAATGCACACGAACGCACGCGCGCGCGCGCACACACACACTCACACACTTCATCTGTCTATCAGTTTCTTTCGCTTGGTCCCTCTCCTGCTCCCTTTCACTAAGCCTTTACTGAGTCACAAACTTTTTTTTCTTTTTGCAAAAGCTATATTGGTTAACGTCAAGTTCGGTTGAAGTGCCAAGTGCACGTCCTTCCTTTCTTGTCCTTTCCTCCGGTCTTCCTCTCCTCTCTTTCCCCGACCTCCCGGTCATTCCCTTCGCCTTGGGTAACACTCCGCGCGCTGCACACATTACCACGCAGACCAGAGAGGAGAGCACCGCGCGATGGACACTCGCGATCTACTCTCCAATCTCTCGCTGCAAAAAAAGAGAAAGAAATATGAGAGCGCTGTGCTTGCAACTCGCTCCTCGCTTTTATAGAGACAAGGGACTTGTCGCCGCGTGGATTACAGGCCTGTTTACCCACAAAGGATAAGCGTAGGTATAAAAGAGTCGTTGGATCGCTTTTGGATTTATTAAAATGCCGTTTTGCAAACGGACGATCCTTCCCAAAGATGTGTGCAAGGGCGACGCGAAGAGACAGAGCGCAATTTTCGGCGACCTGGTGGACGTTTGCGGTTTCAGTCTTTGCTCCATTCTCAGGCAACTGTCTGATCTGTCCCGTCAGTCGGTCAGCATCTTGGAGGAGCTCGAGGGCGAGATCGTGTCGATATGTCACCGCTCCGGTGCGCTCGAGGGAAAAGTGGTCAGCTTGCAGCGGCACATTTCCGCGCTCGCCTCCAAACCACCACCTAAAAGTAAGACGAACAAAACAACGCAGTTATTGTGAGCAACTGACTGACTATGCTGCATAAGTTCAGAGTTTGGGTGTGTGAGGGAGAACATATGCGAAAACATAATGCAAGAGCGTTACATTAAAATATGTCATTGTTGTTTGGATTTCCTACGAAGGGATTTTTTTTATCACAACACCTGTCAGTATTGAAAGGCTGGGGAGGATTTCTTGGTATCTTGACGGTCTGTTTGAAAAGTTTTGTTTTGTTTAGGCTTAGTTATTGTAACACACACACGCGCGCACACGCGCGCGCACACACACACACACACACACACACACACACACACACACACACACACACACACACACACACACACACACACACACACACACACACACACACACACACACACACACACACACACACACACACACACACACACGGTACACGCACGCACGCGCACACACTTCGTCACTGACTATAGCCCTATAGCAGTTTGCCGGCTGGCCGGGCTGCATGTTTTATGCGTGAGCTCATGGTGACGCGGGCCCGTTTAGATTCCATGAGCAGATAAGCTGATCGCAGTCACCATGCAGGGAGCTGTCTGGACTACTGTACCTATAGATCCCTTTGAAACAGTCACCATGCAGGGAGCTGTCTGGACTACTGTACCTATAGATCCCTTTGAAACAGACAGGGTGTTCTGTAGTTAGAAGGTGGACATACTGTAGGTAGAAGGTGGTCATACATTAGTTAGAAGGTCAAATGGTAGTTAGGGAGGACATAATGTAGTTAGGAGTACATACTGTAGTTAGGAGGACATAATGTAGTTAAGGAGGACATACTGTAGTTAGAAGGAGATCATATTGCGTTTAGAAAGAGGTCTTTTCTATGTGTTATTTGGTGGTGGACATGTTGTAGTTAAAAATAGGAAATTATGTAGTCAGAAGGATAAAATATTGTAGTAAAAAGAAAACCTTATAGTGTAGTTTGAACGTGCACATCATCCTGTTGTAGGAAAGTGGACATATCGTAGCAACTCTTACCTCAATAAAGTTGCGTATTGAAAGCTTAGCAAAGTTGCTCATATGTTGTTGCCACTGACAACGCGTCGGTTAGCTAGGAGTCGGCCATCTTGCACGTTGCCATGGTTCTTCTGGACTACGTCCTACTCTGTCACGTTCTGCGGGAGCGTTCTGTTTTTAAGTCTCTGACAGTGTCGGGGCGAGTGGACGGATCAGATCCACTCAAAGTACTCTGAGTCACTTTGGGGGCCTGGCGTGCCACCTGTATGAGCAGATAGGCATGTCGGTTGATAGTGGGAGATAGTGTACGATTGTGTGTGTGTGTGTGTGTGTGTATGAGAGAGAGAGAGAGACTGCGTTTGAGTGAGAGAGGTGTCCCAAGTGTGGACAGAGTACGGACTTTTGATAAGAGCAGAGAGAGACAAACGAGGAGAAGGTGTGCTATGAGCGTGGAAGAGAGCGTGGAGAAACGAGAGAGGGAGAGAGGGAGAGAAGGAGAGAGGGAGAGAGAGTCCTCACAGATCGTTCCTCCAAGGACGAGCTGGGGGTGGGGAGTTAGGGTTGGCGGTCTCCCTCCCTCTCTTTCTCCTGCTCTCTCTTCTTTGACTCTTCCTTTTGTAACCCGTCCACTTTTCTTTCTCCCGTGCTCACTCCTCTATCGCTCCCTTGCTTTTTGTCCGCGCGCTGTCTCTCTATCTCTCTTTCCCGTCTTGTTGGTGGCGTGTGCCTCTCTCTCCCCCCCTTCTCTCTTTTTTCCTTTTCCTTCCCCCCTTTCTCCCCCTTTCGTCCGTGCGGGTGTGACCCCTGACCTCCTTTTCTCTTCTTCTCTCTCCGTCTGTTAATCGGTGACTTTCCCTCGCTGAGTCCTCTCTCTATCCCGACCACCCCCCCTCTCCCATGATCCATCGCTTTCTGCTCCCTTTCACTTTTCTCCCTTTGTCTTCTTCTCTCTCTCTCTTACTCTCTCACCCCCTCTCTTTTCATCTCTCCTTTTCTCTCTCTCTCTCTCTCTCTCTTTGCCCGGCTGTGTGTCTGGCTTGTGTCCTCAATGAACGTCTTTATCAGGCAACGTGTGGCGGAAAAGACGCACACGCACACGCACACGCACACGCACACGCACACACACACACACACACACACACTGTTGATAGAGTCAGAGTGTTTAATTCATTTTCCTTGTTGTCATGCGACAACACAAACACACTCGGCGTAAACAAAGAGAGAATCCGGAAGTTTTCTTCTTCTTCTTTTTTAGGAGTACAGTGTGCTCAGTCAGCAGGTAGCATTCTTTTCCCCAGCATTATGTTTCATTAATCCTTAGGAAGTACAGTTGGCCAGGTCAGCAGATAGTTAGCGTTTCTCAGCATTACATTTCAATATTCCACCATGGTTATCGGTAATCTAGGGTGACAGACCATAACAGGCTAGC
>JAPMUY010004226.1:132500-135000 GCA_026901105.3 Galaxias olidus
AGCTGGTTCCACAGCTGCATGGAAGCGGTGAGGGAGCGATTGAGTGATAGAGGGGGCATTATGAAAGTGTGGGAAAGAGGAGGCGAGAGGGAGGGAAAAGAGAGAGGGGCGAGAAAGAACGAGAGAGGAGAGGGAACGAGGAGCAAGTGGTTGAGGGAGAGAGAGTGAGGGGGCATAGAGAGAGGGGGGGTGAGAGAGAGGGAGAAATAGAGATAGAGACAGAGAGAGAGAGAGAGAGAGAGAGAGAGAGAGGACAGAGAGAGAGAGAGAGAGAGAGAGGGAGAGGGAGAGAGAGAGAGAGGGATAGAGAGAGAGGGGGAGAGAGAGAGTTTTGGCATCGAAACGAAAGAGACCGCCGTGAAGGAGAAAGAGGGGAGCGAGGGATGAGGGAGCCGGACGGAGAGAGAGAAGCCTGGGAGAGGGGAGCAACGAATTCTCTCGTTATCTCCAGAGCAGCGAGTGCCAAACCCCGCAGATGGGGTGTGTGAAATCAATCCTCCACACACACACACACACACACACACACACACACACACACACACACATATTCACAGAGTAACACACACACACACACACACACACACACACACACACACACACACAGTAACACACACACACACACACACACAGACACACACACACACACACACACACACACACACACACACACAGACACACAGACACACACACACACACACACACACACAGAGACACACACACACACACACACACACAGAGAGAGCAGTGTTTTGGAGAATGAAGCAGAGAGGGCTTTTTCGCCACGTCAGCAGAAGCTTCGGTCGGCGCGACCCGCTTATAGCGTAACACACATTCCCTTTCGGAGCGTCCCGCTCAACGTTCTGCGTTCTGCGTTCCCCCTCCCAGCCCCTCTCTCTCTCTCTCAACGTTACCAGGTCAGCCAGCGTGTTACATCCATCAGTTGGACCTAACGACCCCCTCGGAGGTGTTAGGGTATTGGAGAGAGTGTATCGCCTCCTGATGCACTTCCTCCTGCACTCCTGTCTTCACATCCCATCCGGAGCGGTTCAGTTGCATTATAGATCCCACTGCTTTTCACGGAAAGACACGCCCCTCGGCCAGGGGCGCTAGGATTGGTCAGGCACCCATGCATGCTCCGCGTGCTGTTTGATAGGCAGTGAGGCTTCTTACGCTTTTCATAGGTTGTCTTAAGTTTGTCGTACAACGGTAAGGTTAAGATTAGGGATAGGCTTAAAAAAGTGTAAGGTTAAGGTTCGGATTAAGACCAGGGATGGGCTGAGGTTAGGGTTACAATTAGGCATAGACCTAATCGTAACATAATAGGAACGTTGAGGTCGGGATCGAGATCAGGGATTGGTGTTGGAAAATGGAAATCACCTGCACAAGGATCCCAACGTTCTAAAAGACTGGAAGGGATCCTTTAAAGAAGGTGGGTGGGTGGGGGGGTGGGGGTGGGAGGGGGGGGTGGGTGGGGGGTGGGGGCTCCTAGGAAGTGGAACCTGAACCAGCAGGTTACAGTTAACGTGGGAATCATGGGATTTATGAGCCTGGGAAAAGACTCAGAGAGAGAGAGAGGCGAGGCTTAGGGGCACCTGCACCTTGTGTCGTTTAGTTTTGTGAGGTACGACGGAGCACCGCAGGAGGATGGGAGGCAGAAGCAGGAAGAGGAGGGTGTGTGTGTGTGTGTGTGTGTGTGTGTGTGTGTGTGAGGTGTTTATGACCTTGTCCATCCTTCATCGTCATTAGTCTTGCTGCGTCACACAAACTCCACAGTAAGTCCTTTTACTGTCAAAGAATATACATATATATCTGCTACTATGATTGTGCATGTAATTGAGATGTGGAGAGGGGGATGTAGAGGATGGGAAATGGAGGGAGGGGTGAAGAAGGTGGAGAGGGTAGAGGAGGAAGGAGGTGGACGACGGAGGAATAGAGAGAGAGAGAGAGAGAGAGAGAGAGAGACAGAGGGAGAGGGAAACGTTGGATTGACATGCACGAAAAAAACAAATGTGTTTGTTTCCTGTGTGTGTGTGTGTGCAAATGTGTGTCTCTGCGCTTTCTCTCTGTCTATTTGTGTTTTTTATGTGTGTGTGTGCAAATGTGTGTGTGTGTGTGTGTGTGTGTGTGTGTGTGTGTGTGTGTGTGTGCCTTCTCTGTGTGTTACATATATATGTGTGTGTTTGTGTGTGTGTGTGTGTGTCTGTGCGTGTGTGTGTGTGTGTGTGCGTGTGTGTGTGTGTGTGTGTGTGTGTGTGTGTGTGTGTGTGTGTGTGTGTTCTGGGTTCACCCCCTCCGGTTCCTCTCACTAACAGGCTTTCATGGCCCTTTTACAGCTCAACCTTATTTATGGGCTCCTACCCCCTCTCCTCCCTGTGTGTGTGTGTGTGTGTGTGTGTGTGTGTGTGTGTGTGTGTGTGTGTGTGTGTGTGTGTGTGTGTGTGAGAGAGAGAGAAAGAGAGAGTGTGCCTGGCCAGTGCATGTCCTTGGGTACCATCCTGCA
>JAPMUY010004226.1:155000-157500 GCA_026901105.3 Galaxias olidus
AGTCAGGTCGTATTTGTGCCTTGGTTCTGGAACGAGAGTGCGAGTGAGATAATTTAACAATTCGCTAACAGCGAGAGAGAGAGAGTGAGAGAGAGAGAGAGGGAGAGAGATTTTGATTTAAAAAAAGTCCGTTTATAGACAATTCTCCGAGATCAGGAACACATTCTAAGACATTCTCAGGTTCCTTTTGTTAAAACCGTGCCATCAAAAAGAGAGAAATAAAGTACCGTCAGAATGAACTTTGCAAAGCACTCACCCCGGCCCCCATGTCAACATCCTTAAGAGAAGAGTGTGAGAGAGAGAGAGAGAGAGAGAGAGAGAGAGAGAGAGAGAGTCAGAATGGAGAAAAGCCTTTTATCACTAGCTAGTTTGTATCACTTAAAGTCTTTTAACACACTTAACACTTTAAGACTTACATTAATTAGTAATTAACTCCTCAGACTAAACCAACGTTGTGCGTTATGTGTGTTGTGTGTGTCATTTACTGCGTATGAATATTCATGAATATTATGAATATTTAAAACGTTTTGTGTCTCCAACTTTCCTGTGGGCTTGAATTAAAGCCTTTGTGTGTGTGTGTGTGTGTGTGTGTGTGTGTGTGTGTGTGTGTGTGTGTGTGTGTGTGTGTGTGTGTGTGTGTGTGTGTGTGCACCTGTCAGCATTCTGAGAGACAGAGAGCTTGTTCGTCAGTGTGTGTGTGTGTGTGTGTGTGTGTGTGTGTGTGTGTGTGTCTCTCTCTCTCTCTCTCTCTACAGCAGCTGACTACGTGTGTGTGTGTGTGTGTGTGTGTGTGTGTGTGTGTGTGTGTGCGCACTTGTCAGCATTCTGAGAGACAGAGAGTCTCACCCTGGTGGTTCTGGGTTTCAGCTGCAAGATGGTTATTATTTTAGGATGTGTCCTCACTCACCTCACAGGTCTCTCTCTCTCTCTCTCTCTCTCTCTCTCTCTCTCTCTCTCTCTCACTCTCTCTCTCTCTCTCTCTCTCTCTCTCTCTCTCTCTCTCTCTCTCTCTCTCTCTCTCTCTCTCTCTCTCTTTCTCTCTCTCTCTCTCTCTCTCTCTCTCTCTTTCTCTCTCTCTCTCTCTCTCTCTCTCTCTCTCTCTCTCTCTCTCTCTCTCTCTCTTCTCTCTCTCTCTCTCTCTCTCTCTCTCTCTCTCTCTCTCTATCTATCTTCCTACGAGGGCTCCGGTCTCTCCTGGCAGTCCAGGTGCTGTTCTCTCCCTGCTGTCACCATGGGTACGGGATATGAAAGAGAGAGAGAGAGAGAGAGAGAGAGAGAGACCGGGTAGGAGGTGGGGGGGATTGAACTCCTAGTTAACTCACACTTCTGATCTCACAGGAGATGCCACACACACACACACACACACACACACACACACACACACACACACACACACACACACACACACACACACAGACACACAAATACAACACACACACCATCTTTAGGACTCCCCTTCTTTCCTTTTCTTTATTTTTCCCTCCATCCCTCTCTTCTTCTCTCCCTCTCTAATCCAGGGATGACGGTGGTGTGGTTTTGTTCTGACTCAGCAGTACCCTGAGGGGAGGTTTGATAGTGTGTGCACAGACTGACCCCCCGTTGGGGCCATGGAGCCACGGAGCGCCCCGCCATCCATTATAGATCACAGAGACGCCCTCTATCTGCCTCTCTCTCACTCTGTCTCTGTCTGTAACTCTACCTCTCTCTACCTCTATCTGCCTCTCTCTCACTCTGTCTCTGTCTGTAACTCTACCTCTCTCTACCTCTATCTGCCTCTCTCTCACCCTGTCTCTGTCTGTAACTCTACCTCTCTCTACCTCTATCTGCCTCTCTCTCACTCTGTCTCTGTCTGTAACTCTACCTCTCTCGACCTCTATCTGCCTCTCTCTCACCCTGTCTCTGTCTGTAACTCTCTCTCTCTCTCTACCTCTAACTCTACCTCTCTCTCTCATCTGCCTCTCTCTCACCCTGTCTCTGTCTGTAACTCTACCTCTCTCTACCTCTATCTGCCTCTCTCTCACTCTGTAACTCTACCTCTCTCTACCTCTATCTGCCTCTCTCTCACTCTGTCTCTGTCTGTAACTCTACCTCTCTGATTGTAACTCTCTCTCTCTCTCTCTCTCTCTCTCTCTGTAACTCTCCGTCTCTCTCTCTCACTCTCTCTCTAACTCTCTCTCTCTCTCTCTCTCTCTCTCTCTCTCTCTCTCTCTCTCTCTCTCTCTCTCTCTCTCTCTCTCTCTCTCTCTCTCTCTCTCTCTCTCTCTCCTGGGGTTCATGACTGCTCTCTGCAGTAAGTACATAAATATTTCACCCTATCCAGTGGCTGGACTCCTCGTTTGATCTGGAGCCGCCGAGCTGTCTCCTGGGAGAGATCCGTGTCTCCGCGGCGACGGGGCCTCTTTGATCTCTCGTCGATCGCGTGTTCATTGGTTCGGCCGCACGACGTGTCACAAGTCCATCTCCACCGATCCGGGGGGGCTTGGATCTTATTGGCCGTAAA
>JAPMUY010004226.1:162500-192500 GCA_026901105.3 Galaxias olidus
GCTTTTTACCACGACACATATCAAAACGTGATCTTTACACACTTGGACATTTTCTCATTCCCCCCTCTTCCTAGGTACCCCGCTCTGCACGTCAACCAAGAACTCTGATAGGTCAGCGCGGTCAGCGCAACATACAGCCTATACTACTGATAGGACAATACATCTGTTCAACAAAAGTTAACTAGACAGGTCTTTAAAATAACAGCTCGTAAGAATACTTGTATCCCTTACAGATGCTCACTCCAAAACCGTTACTGTCAGTGGTGGGTGGCGAGCGGATCGACTGCTGATAGTGGTAGGTGGTAAACTGGTAGATTACAAGTAGATTCAATGACCCAATGGCTTTCTGTGTGGAGTTTGCATGTTCTCCCCGTGTTTGTGTGGGTTTCCTCCGGGTACTCCGGTTTCCTCCCACCATCAAAAAACATGCTCCAACCTCCTACCAGTGCCCTGACCAGTCACTGCCAATTCACCTGGAGTCGGTCTGTGTGTCCTATGTGTGTGAGCAAGTCCGTCGTTGTATGTTGGGTGAGCAAGTCTGGTCCAAATTGGCTGCCGTGGTATCACTCAGACTGAGTGTTGTGTTTGATAGCTGTCGGTCCATTCGTTGTTCGTTCTGTGTAACTAATTGGCGACCAATTTGTGTAAAGCGCTTTGAGTCTCGAGAAAAGCGCTAAAAACTAAATAAAATGAATTAGATTACTGGCAGTTACTGGTCGTTTACTGGTAGATTACTAACAGTGGACTAGAATTTACTGGTAGTTACTGGTCGTTTACAGATAGATTACTGATAGGGGCTGGAAGTTACTGATAGTTGAATGGTTATTACTGGTAGATTACTAATAGTGGACTAGAAGCTACTGGTAGCTACTGGTAGATTACTGATACTTCAATGGTTATTACTGGTAGATTACTGGTAGATTACTGGTAGATTACTGATATGGGCTGGTAGTTACTGGTAGATCACTGGTAGATTACTAATAGTGGACTAGAAGCTACTGGTAGTTACTGGTAGATTACTGATAGATTACTGATAGGGGCTGGAAGTTACTGGTTGTTACTGGTCGTTTACTGATAGTGGACTAGAAGCTACTGGTAGTTACTGGTAGATCACTGATAGTTGAATGGTTATTACTGGTAGATTACTGATAGGGGCTGGTAGTTACTGGTAGATCCCTAACAGTTTCCCTTTCAAACTGATGGTGATGTGACTCATCGCCTTTGCAACAGGTGTTATTATTTTTCTTTGTTTCAATGATTTACTCTCAGTTAACTGTAGGTGTGTCTGGTTGTGAAAAGAGTTCTAAGCGGAACTAGATATGTTCAGTGTTGTTCAGGTTTATGAGAAACGAATGATAAAGTTGAGAAGTCCTTTTTCTTTATAGTGCCCTGGGGACTCGCAGAAAAGCCAGTGTATCCGTGCAACATATTACAACGGCGGACGCAATCTTAAAAATAATGTAATAAAAGCAGTGGGTTGTAACTTTTTTGACATCGTGGTCGACAGTCCTCGAGGCCGTTGTTTTTCAAAAACAAACCACTTTCTAATGACCTTTTTATTTGTTCACAGGGCTGTGAACAGTCTTCATGTAATAAACACGGTCTCAGTTATTTACTTAATGATTAGATATTCATATTATTAACATTTCTCTACCTATACAGTTATCTACTTCATGATAAAATATTCATATTGTGAACATCACAGTAATTTCCTTAATGACTAAATATTCATATTGTGAACATCTCTCTACTTATATACAGTTATTTACTTCATGATTAAATATCCGTAATGTCGCTCTACTTTTGTGCGAGCGTTACAGCATTTATGCTCTGTCTTATATAATTGGTATGTTGTTGTTTAGACACACTAGGACTGCCTTAACGATAGTTCCTCCTGAGGGGGTTTCAACGGGGAAGACATTTCCAGACGCGCACGTTGACACTCTTAACCGTCAAGAGCTCTTGTCCTGTAGCTAGTGCAGGGCCATGTTGTCTCTAAAGGAGACGTCTCTCTCTCTCTATCTCTCTCTCTCTCTCTCTCTCTCTCTCTCTCTGTCTCTTTCTCTCTCTCTCTCTCTTTGTGTGTTTATGTGTGTGTGTTACACATCGCTTAATCCATGCCTTGAGCACAGAGGCCCACACATGTGTAACTAACTATGCATGCTATGTTTGCATGCATCTAAATGTCCCATGGTAGTTGCAGATACACACACGCACGCACGCACGCACACACACACACACACACACACACACACACACACACACACACACACACACACACACACATATATACAGCAACACACTTCTCACAGTAAGTAATCTTATCCGATGAAATTAAGTTATAGTTGCTCCAAATGTTATCAACATTGTAATACACACCCACTCACAAACACACACACACACACACACGCACACACACATCCACTCAAACAAATATGCACACACACACACACATCCACTCAAACAAATATACACGCACACACACACACACACACACACACACACACGTCTCCGTGCACATCAGCCAATGAGACACCACATTGATTCGCAGGTGAAGGAAAGGCGAGCTTCTTTGAGAGCTGAGAGATTGAAGGACGAGACAGGCTGGAGGTGGGGAAAAGACATTTCAAATAAAACGAGGAAGGGAGCAGGAAGGAATGATGGGTGGAAGGATGAAGAAAGACAGGTGGGAAGGAAAGAAAGGGATGTGTATTCAGGAAAACGCAGGCAACTGTAAATGGATTTGATTAAAAAGTTACGTTTCCGTAGACTAATCTCGTTTTGAATTTTTGTTTCATTTAAAAAAACGTTACTGGTAGTTTTTAGACGTACGTTTTGATGTAAACTTTTCTTTATTAATTTCTTTATCGTGTTTCTAATTGAAGTAGAATCCTTGGGCACTGAGGTGCGAGTTTCCATCTCAGAAGGTTGTCGCGAACGGCTGTGGTTTCCATGGGAACAGACCCGAGACAGCACGACTTGACCTGACCGGTGCGGTGTCTTATTATATTCTAAAGTGCGGTGGACTAGAGTGAGTCTTCTTTCCCCTTTGCCAAGGAAGAAAACGCTCCAAAAGAGAGACACTTTTTATTTTGGAGCTCTCGGATCAGAGAACCACCCTCACCATTTTGGGACGCTAGCTGGAGCATTTCGGTCCACATCTTTCCGAGCTCCGAGCGCTGATTTTCCCTGGGCGGGAAAACCTCCGGCTCACCGGACGTGTCTCGGTGTCTCGGGCCACGCGCCGCTCCCCCTCTGGTCCTCCAGACGTGTCTCGACATGGCGCCGCTCCCACTCTGGTCCTCATAGTCACACGGGCTGGGCTACTCACTGGGGAGAGGTCAACCAGGAAGAAAACCAAAGTTTGATACAGGCTCTGTGAGAGAAAGAGAGAGCAGAGAGAGAAAGACAGAGAGATACAGAAAGTGAGGGACAGAAAGAGATGGAGACAAAAGGGACAAAGAGAGATAACGAGAGAAGAAAGATTCTCTGAGAAATAGAAAAATGGAGAAGAGAAGAAAAGAGAAGAGAAGAGCAAAGAAAAGTGAAGAGAAGAGAAGAGATAAGAAGAGAGGAGAAGAGAAGAGAAGAGAAGAAACAGTGTGTAAATGTCATCAGCTAATTTGCCTGGGTTCCATTTCTCTCTATCTCAGTCTCAGGGAACCCTTCCCAGGAGACAGTAATATATCTAAAAAGTATGATGCCACGGGGCACAGAGAAATAAGTGTCGAATACAAATCAACGAAGTCTGAGATGGAGTTCGCGTACCCGTGCTGCGCTCCATCTTCCTGTTCGCTAACAAAAGATTAGTGTTCCATATAGTCGCTGTAGCGCTGAACGTGTGCGTGTGTTTTGCATTGTTTCCTTTGCACTTTTCACGGCTGATCCCGGCAACCATTTTGAATTCCTCCACTGAAATGGAGAGAGAGAAGAGACGAGATGTGATGGTGGAGGATAGAGTTTCGTCTAACTGGTCAGGACAAAGAGAAGGGGGAACTGAATCATTAACCCCCCTCCCCCAGTCCCCCCAGTCTGTCTGAACTGGGACGTCAAGTCAAAGAATGGCGTCCAGCGATTATGGCTCAGGGAACCTCCTTTAGCATGTTACACACGCGCACACACACACACACACACACACACACACACACACACACACACACACACACACACACACACACACACACACACACACACACACACACAGTTTAATAATACCCTCACAAAACCCCTCTTTGATGACTGATTGGTTGTATGTGTTCAATCATGAGGACTGAGGAGCGAGACAGAAACACACACACACATAGTCAGACACACACACACACACACACACACACACACGTACACACACTTACACTCACTTACACAAACAGGCAAACAACAATGGCACAACACTGGAAGTATAGATTCACACACACACACACACACACACACACACAAACACACACAAAAGAGTGATGGGGGACAGTCGGTTGACCCCGCCAGACTGAAAGAGGGGTATTGTTGATGTGATGGTACCCCTCTGCTGTCTTAGGCCATCAGAAAGAGTGACCCAATTTATTAAGAAGGGGGGGGGGGGGGGGGGCTCAGACTACATCCACTTTAGGACTGGCTGAGCTCGGCCTCTGAATGGATGGACAGTATGCATTCAGATACACACACACACACACACACACACAGACACACACAACATGTGGACATTGCATTCTTCCACTTGCAAACACACGCACTCACAATACAACACAACACAATGCGCACGCACACACATACACACACTCACACACACACACACACACACAGGTTAGTGATGCTTGAGTGCTTGGGCCGCTTGTCTGGGCAGAGTGGGCTGTTGAATAGGGAGAGGGTGGGTCGTCTCCCTAATTACAGTTCTGTGTGTGTGTGTGTGTGTGTGTGTGTGTGGGAGTGGAGCCGGCATACCTTCACCCCGCCATCCCCAGACCAGCTTCCCCTCAGTCCTCCATGACCAATCCTTTCTGCCATCGCTCTACCTGACGGTCCACACCACGGCTTTGGAAGACCCCGCAGGACCCCCAACCAACCAACCACCACCAGCAGCTGTAGTTCAGACTGAGCCTCAGAACCCTCAGGACCCCCAACCAACCACCACCAGCAGCTGTAGTTCAGACTGAGCCTCAGAACCCTCAGGACCCCCAACCAACCACCACCAGCAGCTGTAGTTCAGACTGAGCCTCAGAACCCGCAGGACCCCCAACCAACAACCACCAGCAGCTGTAGTTCAGACTGAGCCTCAGAACCCTCAGGACCCCCAACCAACCACCACCACCAGCAGCTGTAGTTAAGACTGAGCTTCTTTTCAGTTAGAGGACGGATCTGTTAGAAGGATACGACACTCGGATGTACTCCGCCGTACCCATAGCAACCTTCCACAGCGTGCCGGAATTTATATATTTATTTGTTCTGTGGATTGTTGTTTTGGTCAGAAGACCCTCTGTGATGAAATGGCTCGATGCTGCACCGTGATTCAGGTCTTCCTCTATGTTAACACTGCTTAACACTGGACCGTGAGTCAGATCTTCCTCTGTGTTAACACAGCTTAACACTGGACCGTGAGTCAAATTTTCCACTGTATTAACACTGCTTAACACTGGACCATGAGTCAGATCTTCCTCTATGTTAACACTGCTTAACACTGGACCGTGAGTCAGATCTTCCTCTGTGTTAACACTGCTTAACACTGGACCGTGAGTCAAATTTTCCACTGTATTAACACTGCTTAACACTGGACCGTGAGTCAAATTTTCCACTGTATTAACACTGCTTAACACTGGACCATGAGTCAGATCTTCCTCTATGTTAACACTGCTTAACACTGGACCGTGAGTCAGATCTTCCTCTGTGTTAACACTGCTTAACACTGGACCGTGAGTCAAATTTTCCACTGTATTAACACTGCTTAACACTGGACCATGAGTCAGATCTTCCTCTGTGTTAACACTGCTTAACACTGGACCGTGAGTCAGATCTTCCTCTGTGTTAACACTGCTTAACACTGGACCGTGGTTCAGAGCTTTCTCTCCAGGCTGAGTCTGACTTTTACTGAACTCGTTGGTTCATTTAGCTATCTTCTCGCTGTTTTTCAAGCCGTTTATTTAAATGATGTTTTCCCTCCATCTGTAGTCAGGCGAGGGTAGGACGCCGCTGTGTGAGAGCTGGGACAGCGTCCGCTTAAATGACCGCGTAGCTACTTCTGGACTGGACGCTTTGGTTTCGATACCGGTTAGTGCACCGAATATCAACCAATCGCAAACTTGCTGTGAATAGCGGCAAAAGAGAGTGCTGGTAAATCTAGCGACATCTTGTTTGATTAGTAACCCAAAAGCTCCACATTCATAATAATGTGATATTGAATTATGAGCCAAATGTTCTCCAGGGTGTGTTGGCCAGGGTTTCCAGTTGGTAAACATGTGGATTCATAGCTGCGGCACTTACAGTATGTACACCGCTACGCTAATAGGATTGGGGTTAGCTTTGAAAAACGCAGTGGTTTGAGTGAAAGGACGCTCGCGTAGTTGGCGTCATTATAACAGGATTAGAAGGGTCTGCAGCAGACGGTTACCTGAGGGAGAAGCGGAGAGGTAAAGAGAGAGAGAGAGGTAGAGAGAGAGAGATGGAGGGAGTGTTATGGAAAAATAAGAGTTTTGGTATAGGTTCTCTATTACTTGCTGCCACTTTGAACCGAACATTGAATTTGTGTGAGGATTCATTTGCATTAATTTAAATAAAAACAGCTTTTTTCCCCCCAACCCTTTTTATCGTTGCACTATTCAATGGACAGATGTTGCATTTGGAAGAGTACAAAGACATTTGTGGATCTACATTGTAATTGCAGTCTGCATTAGATGGTCAGAACAGGTTAACATCCAGCCCAGAAAGAAACAGCTATCAGATCATGTTCTTTAAACGTTTAAACGCATCACTCATAGAAATACATTTAGTAGACAGGAAACGCTGATCAGAAATATCTATTAGTCATTCCCACTGGAAAGGACTACCTAAAATAAAAAGTCTACCAAAAGCACGTAGCTTCATGCTGTATTGCAGCGTAAGCTTTGCACACTTTTGCGTGTGTGTTGCTTCTGCTGGTTCCGTTTCTAGCTGCGGTTTTAACCCGTGCCAGCGTTGGGCCACTCTAAGAGGACCTGGCAGTCCCCCCATCGCTAGGCAACCACACCCTGGGACCAAGGCACCCATATTGTCTCAGTCACACACACACACACACACACACACACACAATGCAGACACACTCAAGCACTATGCTGTGCCCTTGCATAAACTCTTAATCCCACAGCCCATTTCAAAGTTGTCTGTACGTTTGCGCGTGCACGTTTGAGTCTGTGTGAGTGCACTTGCACTACAAGGTTCTGTTTGGAGTGTGTGTGTGTGTGTGTGTCAGAGAGTGTCAGAGTGTGTGTGTGTGTGTGTGTGTGTGTGTGTGGTGCTGGAATGTGAAAGAAGGAGGTCTTCAGGGATGAGTGGAGATGGGGGAGGGGCTGGGGGATTGTGTTTTGGTGGTAAAGGAATGACCATGGGATTTTTGGCGTGCGTGTGTGTGTGTGTGTGTGTGTGTGTGTGTGTGTGTGTGTGTGTGTGTGTGCGTGTGTGTGTGGAGTGGGGGCTACGGAATGGTAATCAGTCTGTTTACCACAGTCTGGGAAGTATGACCAAACTGAAAGAGAGAGAGAGAGAGAGAGAGAGAGAGAGAGAGAGAGGTTGAAAAGGTAAAAAAGAAAGGAGAGAAGAGAGAGAGAGACGGCCAAAGGAAGGATGGTTGGACAGAGAGGTAAGACAAACTGCTGAAAGTGTGTGAAAGAAAAGGGATTTAGGACCAGGTAGACCCTATGCTCCTGCCTCGTGTGTGTGTGTGTGTGTGTGTGTGTGTGTGTGTGTGTGTGTCTGTGTCTCTGCTTTGGGATCTTTTTTTACATGGAGGACATACTATCCAGCCCAGGAGTGTTCGTGGTTTGTTTTTAAAGACAAACTGCTGAATGTGCACGAAAGAGAGAAGTTAGGAGCAGGTAGACTCCTGCCTGGTGTGTGTGTGTGTGTGTGTGTGCGTGTGTGTGTGTGTCTGATTTGGGAGCTTGTTTTACATGGAGGACACACTAGCCAGGAGTGTTCGTGGTTTGTTTTTAAAGTCAAACAGCCGAGCGTGTGTGAAAGAGAGGTAAGACGAACTGCTGAAAGTGTGTGAGTTAGGGAGCAGGTAGACCCCTGCCTGGTGTGTGTGTCTCTCTGTGTGTGTGTCTGATTCGGGAGCTTGTTTTACATGGAGGACACACTAGCCAGGAGTGTCCGTGGTTTGTTTTTAAACCTTTCTGACCATCGGCATTAGCGAGCATTGCCGGCGAGAGAGAAAACAAGGCTCTTCTGATCCCACGGCTGGGATTCAAACTCGGAGCGTCTCATGTCCAGGAGTGATTTACCGCACGCTTCCCCTCCTCCACGCTCCCTTCTGTTTGCAGTCGTTCTTTTGGTTAAGACGCTTTCCTTGTCGGTTAACCGTGTGTCTTTGAGTGTGTGTGTGTGTGTGTGTGTGTGTGTGTGTGTGTATGTGTGTGAGAGTATGTTTCTCTACGCGTTGAAGAATGTCACATGTCTTTTCGACTTCTCCACGACCTTTGAGCCTATGTGTATATCCACACATTTCTTCACGAGGTGCTTGTCTCTCTCTCTCTCTCTCTCTCTCTCGCCTCTGTGTGTGTCTGTGTGTGTGTGTGCGCGCGCGCGTGTGTGCGTGTGTGTGTGTGTGTGCGTGCGTAGACTTTGAGGAGACGCTGTACGACTCCAAGCTGACAGGCCAGACGTTCCGCCACCTGTCCTCCCAGAGCTCAGAGGACACCTCTCTCAGCCGGTCGCCCGTCTCCCTCAACAAGCCCCGGCCAGACTTCATCTTCCTGGTAGAGACACACACACACACACGTTAAGACACATAGACATGAACACACACACACACACACACACACACGTTAAGACACATAGACATGAACACACACACACACACACACACTTTGACCAAATCTCTATCAACTGACTTTATAATCCTCCCTCCCTCCCTCCCTCCCAGCCTTCGTCCAGTCAGCTCCTGGGTGGCGAAGATGAGACCTCCTCCTCCTCCTCGCTGGGGCTGAGGACCCTGGCGGCGCCCTCCCCCTCCCCGGCCCCGTCGCCGTGCGGCTCGGACCGCCCCCTGGTGGCCTGGGGCTCCTCCGCCCTCGGCCCGCCCCCCGGCCCCGGGCAGCCCCCCGGCCCGCCGCCCCCCGTGGCCGAGAAGCCCCGCTGGCACTTTGGGAGGCGCACGCCGGCCCACCTCATCCCGCTGGACGTCACAGGTCAGTCAGGCCGAGGAACGCCATCTCTATCTCACGTGTAAATCTCATATGTAAATATGTTTATGTAAAAATGACGTTTCTCATTCCTCATACCTCAAACCCCTGGACGTCACAGGTCAGTCAGGCCAGGAAACGGGAAACGCCATCGCTATTGCACATGTAAATCTCACATGTAAATCTCACATGTAAATCTCATATGTAAATCTCACATGTAAATCTCACATGTAAATCTCACATGTAAATCTCACATGTAAATCTCATATGTAAATCTCACATGTAAATCTCACATGTAAATCTCACATGTAAATCTCACATGTAAATCTCATATGTAAATCTCACATGTAAATCTTACATGTAAATCTCATATGTAAATATGGTCAATCCATATTTTGTAAAGGGTTATAATCCATATTTACGTGTGAGATAGAAATTACGTTTCTCATTCCTACTGATGTAATATAATCACATCATATCAATATGGTGAAATATCCATATCAGAGCATACCAATATGGTCAGATGGCCATACTCATGGTAATATAATCACATCATCTAAATATGGTGAAATATCCATATCATAGCATACCAATATGGTCAGATGGCCATACTCATGGTAATATAATCACATCATCTAAATATGGTGAAATATCCATATTATAGCATACCAATATGGTCAGATATCCATACTCATGGTAATATAATCACATCATCTAAATATGGTGAAATATCCATATCATAGCATACCAATATGGTCAGATATCCATACTCATGGTAATATAATCACATCATCTAAATATGGTGAAATATCCATACCATAGCATACCAATATGGTCAGATGGCCATACTCATGGTAATATAATCACATCATCTAAATATGGTGAAATATCCATATCATGGTCAGAGCCATACTCATGGTAATATAATACCAATATGGTCAGCATACCAATATGGCCATACTCATGGTAATATAATCACATCATCTAAATATGGTGAAATATCCATATCATAGCATACCAATATGGTCAGATGGCCATACTCATGGTAATATAATCACATCATCTAAATATGGTGAAATATCCATATCACAGCATACCAATATGGTCAGATGGCCATACTCATGGTAATATAATCACATCATCTAAATATGGTGAAATATCCATATCACAGCATACCAATATGGTCAGATATCCATACTCATGGTAATATAGTCCCTATCCTATTAGAGTGGGCTGCTGTGTGAGCACGGCTGTGGTTGGCATTTCTCCATGTTGTTTGTCCCTCACTGTCCACTACCATTCCTTCCTTCTGTGTGTGTCAGGTGTGCTTGAGTTCTGCCAGTGTGTATCTGTGTTTATATGTGTGTGTGTGTGTGTGTGTGTCTCTGTGTCTATGTGTGTGTCTAGGTGTGTGTGTGTGTGTGTGTCCCTGGTGCGCTTGAGTTCTTTCCGTGTGTGTCTGTGTTGAAATGTGTGTGTGTTTGTCCCTGGAGTGCTTGAGTTCTGTCAGTGTGTGTCTGTGTTGATATGTGTGTGTGTGTGTGTGTGTTTGTCTGTGTCTATGTGTGTGTCTAGGTGTGTGTGTTTGTCCCTGGAGTGCTTGAGTTCTGTCAGTGTGTGTCTGTGTTAGTATGCTGGAGACATGTTCGCCTTGTCGTTCTGACACAAAACCTCCTCTGAGTGTGTGTGTGTGTGTGTGTGTGTGTGCTCTGCGTGAGTCTGAGGGTGTGTTTTGGAAGTGTGTGTGTGTGCGTTCTCAGTGTGTGTGTTCAGTGTGCATCGTGAGCTGTATATGTGTGTGCGTGTGTGTGAGAGTGTGTGTGTGTGTGTGTAGACCCCCTGGTTTTTGGCATAGCAACTGCTTCGTCACAGGTTGCGATCTACCGCACTCTGCAATCCATTTAGTAAAGTCTCTCTCTCTCTCTCTCTTTCTCTCTCTCTCTCTCTGTTGGTGCTTCCATTTATCAATCTACCAAAAATATCCCTCGCTCCATCCCCTTTGTACCCCTTCTCTCTCTTCTCTGCCTCTACCCTTTTCTCGATCTGCGGTTCTCTCTCCTCTTCTTTCTCTCGCTCTCTCACTCTATGTTTTCCCTTCCTTTCTCTCGCTTTCTTTCTCTCTCTCTCTCTCTCTCCCTCTCTCTCTCTCTCTCTTTCTCTCCTTCGACGCATCAGCCCATCTCTTCTTAGACCAACGAACAGGTAGCTAGCAGCCGGCTAGCTGTTGCCGTGGTAACACGCCACACTTCTCTTCCCCTCTCCCCGAATAAAAAGCTGCAGAGAACGAGCGAGGGAGCGAGGGAGAGAGAGAGAGAAAGAGATAAAGTGAGTGAAAGAGAGAGGGAGATGGAGTGAGATAGAGAAAGAGAGAGATAGGGAGAAAGAGAGAGGAGAGAGAGATAGCGAGAGAGAGAGAGAAAGAGAGAGGGGGGGGGAGGGGAGAGAGAGATGGAGAGGAAGTGAAAGATAAGTAGTGCAAGTGGCGTGCAAGCAGAGAGAGATGTACATCTGGATAAACTAGAGAGAGATCAATGGGGATGGGTGAATAGGAGTTAGAGGCATCACACACACACACACACACACACACTGTCACATTTTAACACAAGCACTGTCAACACACAAACAGTCATATGCACAAACAAACACACAGGCACGCAAATAACCACACAGACTAGGGACTAAGGCAGACAGACGGACGGACGGACGGATGGGCAGGCAGGCAGGCAGGCAGGCAGGCAGGCAGACAGACAGATGATGGGCAGTGACTTCAGTCATCGCAGGTCGTCAAGGTAACGTAAGCAGTGACTCATGCTTCCTGCGCGCTCTTCCCTTTTTTCCTTAACGGACACGCCCACTGACCCTCGTCACATGATTAGACCATGTGACATGTGACCCTGACTGCTCATATGTCATATCCTCCAGCCCACTATGGAGACCATAGACAAAGAACCGACAACTCTTTCTCTGTCTTACTCCGTGTGTGGAAGCCATCGCTAACCGCCATTTTGTGCTTTTAGATATCGCTGACCCACCGGTGGCTTTTTCAATCGAATTACAATTGTAGAAACCTGTAGACGCTAAGTTTCTCCCGAAAACTCACTATTAGCCACGGTTGACTGATGCTTTCTAGTCAGGGTTGGCCTGTTCCGTGATGTATTTATAATAGTTTTCCATTCCGTCTTCACTGCATGCTAACAACAACAACAACAACAACAACGATGTTCCATTTAAGCTCCCATAAACAGGAGGATACTGACTGTGACAAACACATCAGCTTGGTTGATAAAAACGTCGTTGGGTTTTCCCCTTCAGTCGTTCAGAGAAGATGGTTCTTTCATGTCCTTGTCGTTATTGTCTGTCCGGCTCCGTCTCCATCGTGGCGGTGATTGCGTTCCTCGTCCGGTAGACCGTGTTTGTGGCACGTTCACCTTCTTCTTCTTTTTTAAAGGGCCTCCAAGGAACACTTCAAAGGTTTCAGGGCAAGCGAGTCTTTTTTTTTTGGCGGTAAAACGTCCAAGGAAACGGTCGTTGGGAGAAAGATTCGTGTTGGAGAGGACCAGTAAAGTCTCCATGCCGGTTTATTTGTTTAAACCAGACATACGATTTAGTTTGAGAAGACAGAGCTTATTTACAATGTCATGCCGGGGAATAAGCATGTATTATTTATATGGCGAATAGATCCGCTGTATGTTCAACTACTCCAATGGGCATTGCCAACCTAGAGAATGGATGAGTGACAGAATCACTGACTGTTTGAATGAATGAATAATTTAATGAATTCATTGACTAATGGAGTGAGTGAATGTATGAATGAATGAATTAACTAATGTACGAATTAATTAATCACTTAATGAACTGATTAACTCATGCATGAAAGAATGTATGTATGTATGAATGAATGAACCAATGTATGAATGAATGAATGAGTTTATTTATAAATGTATGTATGAATGAATGAATGAATTAATTAATGAATAAACAAACTAATCAAGGAATGAATTAATTTCTTCATTCTTTTTTTCAGCACTATGACTATTACTATGAAATGCTGACTGCTCTCTCCCGTATCTCTCTCTCTCTCTCTCTCTCTCTCTCTCTCTCTCTCTCTCTCTCTCTCTCTCTCTCTCTCTCTCTCTTATAGGGTATAGGGTTATCTCTCTCTCTCTCTCTCTCTGTCTGTCTTCTAGGGTTATCTCTCTCTCTGGCCTTCTAACCTGTTTCCTCTGGTCCCCTATTGCCCTTCATTATTCATAAGTGACATACATATTTCTAAGGTCGTAGGGAACATGTAACTGCACATGGAGTCACAGGATAGTCTCATATCTTTTTTATGAGGAACAATTTCCGTTTTTTTCCCCTTAAAAATTTAACTCTTTGGTTTTGTGGGTATAAGAGAGGAGAAGGAACCGACAACAAAAATGTAATGATATTTGTAATGAACTAAAACTAAACTAAAACTGTTTGCATGTAATAAAAGAAAATAAATTGGCTGTAAGATTACATTTCAGAACAAAGAAAAGCCAGAGGGTCATTAGACAGATAGATAGTTTCAATCTCAACTCTTTTCCGTTTTGATTAAACAGAGGCTGAGTCACCATTTCCATTTTCATATTCCCTCTTTCATCTCCAAAATGCAACTCGGCTGCAAGGGAATTAAAAATGTTTTTTCCTCAACGTAATTTCCTTCGAAAATGAAATAAAGATACTTTAGATTTCTTGTCTTTTAGAAACTGTGTTGAGACAAGTTTGTTCATGTTATTAATCCCATTTTTTCTTTTTCTTTTTTCCCCACCATGTCCTCCCTTTCATTCCCCTCTCTCTCTTTCCCCTTCCCTCGCTCCTTGTAACTCCATGTATCCCTCCTTCCCTCCCCCATTCTTTAGGTGAGGGTAAACACCTGGGTGTTGATCTCCTCCAGTGCTCCCCCTCGCCCTCTCCTTCTCCTAGTGACTACACTTCCCATCATCCTCTGTACCAGCTCCACCAGCCTCGCTCTCTAGAACCGGTCACTGACACGCCCCTGCAGCACCTTCCTCTGAGAAAAACCCATTCGGACCTCGACACCAGCTTACAGGTAAATAAGCTTCTAATTAAAAAAAAAAAAAACGTACATTTTGATATATAAATAAAGTAAAAAAAAAAAATTCTGTACAGTTTTATCGCAAGCAATTTATATTGTTATTTAGCAAAATTATATGACATTATATTTTGAAATCCCCCCCAATTTTTTTTTTGTTATATTATTTTGTTATAACAATTTGATTATTGTTATAGATTTTTAAATGCTGATTTAACACATTTGATTATTGATCTCTATTTTAAATGTGTATTGATTTATTTTTTACATCCCATTTCCACCAGTCTCCTCAAGAGCATCTGGATCGCTTACCAGTGGATCAATTAACACCTGGGACTACAATTACCATGGACCACTCTGGCTTATTGTGCTCCAACACTTCCTGGAACGGTCCGAAAGGCTCCACCTTCTCCCCCGGAGTGTGGAACGAGGCCTACAGCTACAGCATCAACCCGGGGATGGGCAAAACACCCCCGGCCGTGCCGCCCAAGCAGCCAGGACTCATGGGAAATGTAGGCGGTTGGGGACACTCGTTGAGCTCGGGCTCTCAGTCCAGCTCCTTCACGTCCATCTCGGAACCTTCCGGCGGCTCGTTCCGAGGCGTCGTTCCCATGGGGATGACGGTGACGATGGGGAGGCGGAGCGAGACGGAAGGGGCGGCGTCCGCATCTCAGACGGCGGATGGAGGAGGGAGAGGAGGCGAGGCGAGGAAGGAGCGCTCGGCGCGCTCGGTGGCGGCGGCGCGGGCCTTCAAGTTCCGCGAGCGCTCGCTCTCCACGCCCAACGACTCGGCCTCCCTCTGCTCCGCCGACGACGACGCCACAGCGACCGGGAACGGCAACGCCGGCGACGCCATGCCGGACCACCACCAGCAGCACCAGCAGCATCACCACCACCCGTTCCTCCGCGAGAGCGGGGCCCACTACGCGCTCCTCTACCCCAGCGGGAGCTCCGAGGACAGCCTCTCCGTGTCCGACTACGGCCCCCCGTCCTCCGAGGGCCGCCTGGTCCGCGCGCGCTCCCGCTCCATCTCCCTGAAGAAGTCGAAGAGGAAGCCGCCGCCGCCCGTGCGCAGCGTGTCGCTGATGAAGAACCTCGCCGACGGCAACGGCGTCCAGGCCCAGGGAGCCAGGGGCCTCTACCGCGACGGCCGGCCCAAGAGCCTCCACATCCCCCGGGACGGCTTCCCAGACTTCCAGCCCGACTTTCTCCTGCTGCCGCCCCCGCCGTCGTCGTGCCCCTCCAAGCCCAGGGAGAGTGACTCGGAGCTGGGCCGCGCGGGGAGCAACGGGCCCCCCAGCCTGGAGGTCCAGGGGCCGGACAAGGAAGCGGAGGTGGAGTTGTCCTATCCGTCTCACTGGCAGCTGGGCGACTGGAAGGCTAGCGACCCCTACAGGTACAGAGCGGAACTAGCAATGTTTATTAAAACATTTTTTAAATAAATAAGTTTATTGTGATTTATTGTAATGTCTTATTATCTGACATTGCACTCTATTGACAATTTTTTCTCGTTTGTGATACTGATACTGATCTGATTTCTCCTCCTCTCCTCCTTGCCTCACCTTTTCCCCCCTCCCTTTCCTCCCTCCTTCCTCTCTCTTTCCCTGGTCCCTTCTTCCTTCCCTCCTTCCCTCCTTCCGTCCCCAGGTCTCTGTCAGGCTCCAGCACGGCGACGGGCACCACGGTGATCGAGTGTGCCAAGGCGCGGGGCAGCGCCGAGTCCCTGCTGGACTCTCCCCCCTCCCTCTCCCGCTCCGCCTCCCCCTGCGGCCCCCCCGCCGATCCCAAGCCCCCCTCCCCCTTCCGCCCCCTCGGCCTCATGTCGCCCTCCAGCGGCTACTCCAGCCAATCGGAGGCGCCCACGCCCACCGCCGCGCCCCCCGCCGGCTCCGCCCCCTCGTCATCGTCGTCCTCGGCGGGCTGCAGGATGAGGCCCAAGATCCCCGAGAGGAAGTCGTCGCTGCCGTCGCCAAAGGACCCCGCCGCCCGCTGCCGGATGTCTTTTGAGATGCCCGCGGGCGGCCTGCCGGACCTGTCGGCGCTGAAGCCCAAGCCCAAGGCGGGCCGGCGCCACTCGGACACCTCGTCCGCGGCCAAGCCCGGCAAGGTCGGCCCGTCTCCCCCGGCAACCGCCCCCGACGAGCTGCGCTCCGTCCGCCTGCGCGCCGTCTCCCGCGGCGACCTGGACGACTGCCCCGACGGCGCCTCCGACACCGTCGAGGAAGAGGAGGGGCGCCGGGGCGTCTTCGCGCCGGCCCCCAAGCTCAGGCCCCCCGTGGCCGTGAAGCCGCCGCTGCCCAGGCGGCCCCTCAACCTCCTCCTGAAGGGCCCCTCCCCGCAGGGGCCGGACTCGCCCCCCGCCTCCCCCCTGGACTCCCCCGTGGAGCGCCCCGTCCCGCTGGGGAACATCTACAAGGTGATGAGGAAGCCCAAGCCCAAGAAGACGATGCCGCACCTCGCCGGCTCGCCCCAGGACTCCGCCTACGCCCCCGCCGCCCCCCACGGCCTCTACGACCTCCCCTTCCTCCCCCACTCGCAGTCGCTCTACGACCTCCCGCCGCTGCCCGACCCCCAGCCTCTCCTGGAGGACCCCGGGCCGGAGCTGGAGTTCGGGGAGACGGAGCGGGGTCCCGGGCCGGAGGACGGGGGGTCGCTCCCGTCGCCCTGCAGCGCCGGCCTGGAGAGCCAGGAGCTGCAGGATAAGAGCAAGACGCTGCCCTCCAGGATGACCATTTCCTGTCTGGCCGAGCTGGACAGGAAGAAACCCAAGGTAACGTGTCAACAACAAATAGCAGCAAATAACAATAATATTTTATTTGTGGGCATCTTTAAGGACACTCCAGGTCAACTAGACCTGGGCAGAGGTGTGTCTCTGTGTCTCTCTCTCTCGATCTCAATTTCTGGTGTTTTGTTGACGTTTATTATGACGTGTATTGGTTTGCTGGTTTTGGTTATTTTTGGTTTGCTGGTTTTGGTTATTTTTGGTTATATATTCAGTTCTGTGTAGCGGTGAAGCATTGTAACCATAGGCCACTTCTGTGCAGGGCCTATGGTGGATCATTCATTACGTAGCACTGCATTAGCATGCTACATCAAATTATCCTTGTCTTCCTCCTTCTCTCTCTCTTGCACTCTGTCTCTGTTCTCCCGCCCTCTCTCTTTCCCTCTCTCTCTTGCACTGCTTCTCCATCTCTCACCCTCTCTCTCTTGCACTGCTTCTCCCTCTCTCTCTCCTCTCTCTCCCGCTCTCTCTCCATCCGTCTCCAAGGTCCCCCCTCCTGTCCCTAAGAAGCCCTGCGTGCTCCTCCTCCCGTCCTCCGTCCACAGCTCCACCGGCAGCCTGGACCGACACACCCCGCCCGGGGACAGTCCTGTGGGCCTTCGCTCCCAGCCTGGAGCCTCTCCTCCGGACGGCCCGCCCGGTACTCCTGGCGTTCCGCCCGACTTTCCGACCAACTTTCCTCCATACGTTCTCCCCGGCGTTCCGGCAGGCGAGGACGAGAATCACTTTGTCACGGAGGAGGAGGAGGAGGGTTCCAAGGAGGAGGAGCTCCGGGACCCGTCCCTGGCCGACGGGGCGGGGAAGGAGGGCGTGGCTGTGAGCGGAGCGGGTGAGAGACGATGGTTTGAACTTTGAACTCGTGTGACTTTAGCTGAGGTTTGAGTTGAACAATGTTTTTGCATGTAAGAATTGTTAATTATACTCAAACGTTAGTTTGAAGCGCGAAGATAAACTGAACGGCAATTTTTATTAGGATATGTTCCTATAACAGCGAAATAACAATGTATAATTAATGTTTGATATAAACACATAATGTTTAACTATAAATCACCGACCAATCCTGATGTAGAACCTAAGGCGAATCGATCAATAGGGTCGTGTCTGCTGAGTCTAACTGACCAATCCCGTTGGCGTGTTTAGATGATGCGGTGGAGGACAGAAGCTCATTGGCCGGTGAGAGGGTGGAACTCCACATCACAGAGGAAACGGACAGCGACGTGACGGCCCGCACGCCCACCACACACACCACTGAGGACCTGTTCACCCTCATACACAGGTAACCTAGACGACACACACACACACACACACAAGCACACACCACTGAGGACCTGTTCACCCTCATACACAGGTAACCTAGACGACACACACACACACACACACGCACACACCACTGAGGACCTGTTCACCCTCATACACAGGTAACCTAGACGACACACACACACACACACACACACACACACCACTGAGGACCTGTTCACCCTCATACACAGGTAACCTAGACGACACACACACACACACACACACGCACACACCACTGAGGACCTGTTCACCCTCATACACAGGTAACCTAGACGACACACACACACACACACACACACACCACTGAGGACCTGTTCACCCTCATATACAGGTAACCTCGACGACACACACACACACACACACACACACACACACACCATTGAGGACCTGTTCACCCTCATACACAGGTAACCTAGATGACACACACACACACACACACACACACACACACACGGGCACGCTGTCTAGCGCAGGTGAAGATACGTGCATTTCATTCATGAAACAATGGAACTCACACGCACACTTGTCACCTACAGCAGCTGCGTATGTTGTTAGCGGCACAGCAGGATATTTGCTCCAAAAGCACTAGAGGCGGTAATATTTGACACACCGTTTGATATGCTAAGGCTGTCTGTCAGTCTGATCTGGGGCCTGTGAGGCGTGGTGTCGCGGCGTTTGAAGACGTGAGAATAAAGGTTCCTTAGCAACAGCTCACATGCACACGAAGGCTTCCGGTCTCAACTTGTCCTTCTCCCTCGTTCTCGACGGGAGCACGCGGAACGGCCGTCTCTTAGCAACTAGTGGGTCGCGTTCCGACCTGTACAAAAAAAGAAGAAAAAAAAAGAGCGGAGGAGACGAGACGGGGAAAAATAAAAAGGGAAAAAAGGGAGAAAGGGAATAAAAGATATTAATGTTCTCGCCGAGAAATGCTAGACGAGTTGTCTGCACGCACACACACACACACACACACACACACACACACACACACACACACACACACACACACACGCACACACAGGAGTTGTCTAGCTGCGGAGTAGACATCAGAAAAAGGGAGCCATCTCTCTCGGACCTACCCGTCTGAATAGACTCCGACAAATCATCGGTGACGCATCCTAATGGACTTGTTAGCGGGGGCAAAGGGCGCTTGGCTGATTGTTGTCGACCTTGGTAGAAATTCATTCGATAGCGAATGACAGGTCATCAGCTGTCCATAGGCGTTTGGTACATCGTGTACTCTGTGTTCTTTGTGTTCTCATAGCTTCATGTCCTTTTTCTTTCCTTTCTTTCTCCCTTCCTCTCTTTTTATCTCATCCTATCAACAACCACGACCCTTCCCCCCCCTCTTCCCGCCAATCAAATTGTTCCCTCTCTCGCCTTTGCGCTGTCTCTTTATTGTGTCTCTTTACCGTCCTCTCTCTCCTCCCTCCCTCTCTCCATATTCTCTCTTTCCTCTCACAAACTCCCGACCGCTCCCTAACCTCTCCCTGACAAACTCTTTCCCTCCATGTCCTTTCCCTTCCCTCATCCCTCTCTCCCCCTTACTCTCTCTCCCTCTCTTCCCCGCTCTCACCACCCCTTCTCTCTCCCTTTCTCTCTCTCTCTCCCTCTATCCCCCGCTCTCTCCACCTCCCTCTCCCTTCCTCCCTCCCTCCCTCTCTCTCTCCCTCTCCAGGTCCAAAAGGAAAGTCCTGGGTCGTAAGGAACCCCAGGACTCCTTCGGCAGCCGGCAGAGCCTGACCTCGCCCATCAAGCACAGCGGCGGCGGCGGCGGCGGCGGCGGCGGCGGCGACCTCCGCACCATGACCCTGGGCGGCGTGCCCAGGTCCAGCTCCCGTAACGACACCTTCATGGCGCTGCTCCAGAAAAAGGGCAGCAAGTCGGCCGGCGCCGGCGCCCGCGTGTCGGCCATGGAGCTGCTGAGGAGCACCAACCCGCTGGCCCGCCGCGTCAACGACTTCTCCTCCTCTTCCTCCACCACGCCGCCGCCATCGTCGTCGCCGGCGACGCTTCCCGAGGTGGAGGGCGGGGGAGGCGAGCGGGAATAGCCGACGGCGGGGAAGGGATTCTCGAGAGTTGTCCGTGAGGAGGAAACGGGATTGTGTTTGACAAAATGGCGTCCGGCGTGGCGTGGAGCGTCCCACTCGGACAACATCCAATGGGATCGCTCAGACTGATTGACAAGGCGCGTTGTCCAATGGACTAAAAGGAACTTCCGTCGTGTTTGGAGTTTATTTTTGGCCGTCCTATCCAGCCATGGATTCTTATCTTACAATATGTGTTTAAAAAAAAACACGTTCCAACTTAAGTTAAACCGCAAAAGGGACTTTTGAAATCAGACTTGATCCATGAAATGGACAATGTTTGAACAGGGTTGAACGATGGACTAAAAATGGATTGTAATCGAAGAAATAGATTCGATATCCTCTAGTTTTGATTCAGCCTGAATATACTGGGCTCTCCCTATAAAGTCTCATTGACGTCAAAAAGGTCATCGCAAAGTTAACGCCCCAAACTGAAGCCAACCTGTCAACGTCTGTGGTGCTACAATCTTACGGAATCACCCGAAGTTTAAATACCTATTCTTAAATATGGTACTGTGTTGCCATAGAAACAACCCCCGTCTTTACCACGACATTCAGATCACAGACGGTTTGGTTGGTGGTGGTGGTTTTTCTCCAGCGCTACCCTTAGCACCCCCGCAGAGAAAACACATTGAAATCGTCGATAAAACAAAACGGCCCGTCTTCTTAATTTCCCTCTGAGATGTCGAAGACCTTGATGCATCGTCGCGGGTTTCCTCTGTTGTCCTTGGATACGGTCGACAGGCAGGCGTCTGGCTAAGGCGAGGCGTGAGGGTGTGTGCTGTTTGTTTATCTTTTTCTTGCTGCCGGTTATGCTTTAAAAACAAAACAAAGCATGTGGCAGTCTGTCGAAAACATTCCATTTTGTGAGGAACAGGAAGAGGACTTTTGGTACTCGTAGGACGGTCCAATCAAACGCACTTTTTTCTCACCAGGCATTGGACGATGTTTGTTTTCAAGACACTCAAATATTTTTTTGTGGTCGATATTTGTTTTGACGATTATCTATTTTTTTTTCATACAATTAAAGGCCGTATATATGTGTTTTTTTTCTCGGTTTGTATCTAACCTGTACAAAAAAATATACATGAACATATAAACGGACATATATATATAAATATATATACTATATTGACACACAACTGTTGGATTTGAAATGATGAGTGGACCTACAAGTCGTGTATAGCTTGTGTGACTTGCACAAACATGCACACATACGTGTGTGAGTTCAAACAGACTGCCTGAGCATTGCCACATTGCTACACTGCAGTGGAACCCTAAACCTAACAGATTAACCCAAACTGTGTGTGTGTGTGTGTGTGTGTGTGTGTGTGTGTGTGTGTGTGTGTGTCATTGACAGGGATTTTTGGGCTTGTCCGACTGGGAGGCATGGAGGCCACCATCACAGGACTGTTACGCCACTAACACTCCAGAGGCTTAGTCGAAACGTCTGTGTGTGTGTGTGTGTGTTTGTGTGTGAGTGTGAGTGTGTGTGTGTGTGTATCAGTGAGTGTGCAGTGTGCACTGAAAGGAAATAAGTGCATCCAGAGGGTATGCTTATATATGTGTGCGTGTGTGAGTGTGTGAGTGCACGTGTGTGAGGGCCACTGAGTGTGTGTGTGTGTGTGTGTGTGTGTGTGTGTGTGTGTGTGTGTGTATGTGTGTTTTTGCGACTTTGTGTGAGGCTCTCTGACTGTGGCGCTGTGGCCGAGGCAGGCAGCTCCTATTCAGCGTTCCCGGATCATTCCGGAACCAAAGGGATTCTAGAACCCCACGGATTCCGGAATTAGGAAATTCTGATCGCGTAACACGCTTTTTTTTTCTCTCCGGAGGGGGGGTCAAAACGCAGAATTGCAACTGACCATCCGCCAAGTTAAAAGAAGATAAAGGGTCATTCGCTTTTTCCTTTTCTTTAAGCCCGTTTCTGCGTTCTGTCTGTTTTTCTCTCAGTTTAGGATGCTGCAGAGACACCCCCCCCCTCCATCCCCTCCACAGACAAAGAAGCTGCCCTCCTCCCTCCTCCCTCCATCCTTCCATCTCTCTTTCCTTCTCTCCGTTCAGTCGGTTAGTTAGACCTCTTCCTCTCGTCCTTCCATCGTAACCTATCCAAGCCCATGTTGTCCTCCCTTTTGCCCCTACTCTCCCTTACTCCCTTCCTCCCCCCCCCCCTCGCTCTCTCTCTCTATATCCCCCTACTCCCCCCCTCTCTCTCTCCATCCATTCAGCCTATGCACCAGAGCTTGGCTGATGGGACACAGGAGGAATGTTAATGGCAGACTGTTAGTGAAACAGATATTGTATTTCTATTGGTTGAATTTCTCTCTCTCTCTCTGTCTGGCCAAAATGGAATGTGTGTATGTTTTAATGGATGGCTGGATGAATGAAGGACAATTTGAACGTTCGAGTGAAGACTTAGAAGTCGTATCAAACCCAACGGACACAACCAGGACCTCCCTTGTCTACCCGACCCGGTGACCTTTGCCACACGCTGTGTGAATGTGACAGTTGGTCCGTTTGGATTCTGGTGTTCCCATGACCCCGTTCTAAGGAGAAGGTTCCAGAATTGCCGTCTGTACCCGTGTGATTGCACCCAGCTCAAATGGAACTCTCTCTCTCTGGCTCTCTCTAGCTTTGGATCAGACAAACAGAAACCTGGTGCTATGGAGCCCTCTACTGGACAATAAGCAGAACTGCAGCCCGTGAGATGCCCGTTGAGAGAGAGAGAAAAAACGACAGATAATCTCTCTTTTTAACGGTTAAACAGCCTGAAAAAGAAAAGAGTTAATAGAAAAATATAGATTTTTGCCATTTACGATGACTAGTCCAGTGACACTTTTTTTATATAAATATATGTAGTGAATGAAAAAACGAAAACGATGAACGCTATGAATCTGTTTGTTTGTTTGCCTGGTACACTCACAGGGGTGACCAGACGCCTCCTCATTGATTTTCTGTTGCCTTGGTGACAGACGTTGGCGAAGTACCAGTTTAGAAACATAAGGAGCGCTTGATTTGGCATATCTGGTGAGGAACGGGTTCAACTTCTGAGGCTTTTCAAGTGATTTCCTTATTACTTTGTACACCTCCAACACCTTGTCTTAAACCACGGTTGGGTAAAACCAAGTAACAACTTTCTAACCAGAGGATTGCAGAGAATATCCTCTTCAGACAAGTTTTTTACAAGACAAGTGACTACATCATTTTCATGACCAGCCTCAAAAGTGTAAAAGATCTTTTGCAAAGAAAACACTTGCAAAACAATCAAGCGTTCCTTATATATTTTTTTATATTATTATCATTACTTTATTGTTTTTATTGAACATGGTATTGCGTCACGGTCTGTCTCTGTCTGTCATGAGATCTGGTGATTGATGGGTTTGCTAACGCTCCAGTCACTGAATCCACAGTACATGTACCCTCTACAATGTCACAACGAGAGACACAGACAGACAGACAGACAGACAGAGACAGACAGACAGACAGACAGACAGACAGACAGACAGACAGACAGGCAGGCAGGCAGGCAGGCAGGCAGGCAGGCAGGCAGGCAGGCAGACAGACAGACATGCAGAGTGTACGGCAGGCAGGCAGACAGACAGACAGACATGCAGAGTGTACGGCAGGCAGACAGACAGACAGACAGACAGACAGACAGACAGGCAGGCAGGCAGGCAGGCAGGCAGGCAGGCAGGCAGGCAGACAACCAAACAGACAGCCAGCCAGACACATGTTGAGAAATTATTGAAATAGTATTACCCAGATTACAGAATGAGAGCAGAGCAGAGCAGAGCAGAGGAGAGGAGAGGAGAGGAGAGGAGAGGAGAGGAGAGGAGAGGAGAGGAGAGGAGAGGAGAGGACTATAACTTGTGCCATCCATCTCTTCCTCCTCCTTCCTCTCCTCGCCTGAAGTTTGACTCATGGGAATAATGAATTTTAAACCTTTCCCTCCTCTCTCTGTCCCAGCGGAGAGATTAAAAAGAACAGTGGTGGAAACCTAGAGAGAGAGAGAGAGAGAGAGAGAGAGAGAAAGAAACATACTCTCTGCGTCAACGTGAATTAGCCTGAGGGGAGGGTCCGTTATGCTGGGAACGGTTGCCATAACACAAAGACAAAACACAAAATAAAGTGACCAAATCCGAAAAGCAACAAATAACATAGATACATAAATATAGTTGTGACATATTTATGAGCTACATCTTCTAGAGAAAAAGAAAAATGAATCAGTCAAAATTTTTTATATGTATGCCTAATGTTTTGGAGAAATATGATCCAAGTAGTATATTTTAAAATTCCTATCTATAGCTTTAGTCTGCTCACACATCCAAAGGGGAGGTACTTGCACATTTCTGGATCGTCCCATTGGACACATTCCCCCAGTCAAGCTCAATCCATCACAGATAAAGAGTCCTTTATTTAACTGAATCCAATGATGTTTTAAAAAAAATATATTATACGTCTCTTTATTGAAGAAACGGACTACATAATCTATCAACCGTATTGACAGATCCGCCGTGTCTCCTTTCACTTCTCCTCGCAACCTTTCCTCGCAACCTTTCCTTGGCCTCCATTGTAAAACTAGAGAGCAAGGTCGAGTGAAGGACCCCAAAACACAGCCAGCCAATAAAATATGGCGGTGTCATAGTTTACAGACGAGAAGAGAGAGAGACATGCGGATAAAAGAAGAAAAGAGATCGAAGGAGTTCTTGGAAGTATTTTTGTTATTTTCTCATTGGGAAAAAAAAAACATATTTAAGGGAGTGTTCCGTATATATATGTATTGAATAACCTCTGTTTGCCCTTGCAGCTGTTTGACTTGTAGCTGGAAGGGGTGTGGGGGGGGGGGGGGGCAGTACTAGTAACCACCCCACTCAAGCTGTATATTAACAATGTGATGAAATTATTATCTCATTATAAATAAATTATTTTTCTTGCTTAGCACGGGATTCCGTTGATCTGTCTTTTCCTCGGTCACTGCATCTGTGTGCTATTGTGTATTCAATCTGAGTGATGATTATATCCTGAGTACGAAAACAAAGGGAGTAAAAAAAAAAGAGAAAAGAGGATGGAAAGAAATTGACAATGGTAAGGCGAGCAGATTGGCAGGAACAGAAAACAGAAAGTCTAGAAAATGGCCGAGGGTCGAATCCCACTTCAACATATAACTTGGGGTTATGACTTCCCTCATGACACACTGATATGATCACACACTGCCGAATGACCACTGTGGCGTCGTGTCTTTAGATCTCAGTGAGGAAGGGCCTCGGGGGGGTTTTCTCCCTCCGTCCTTCAAACAGGCCCAGACCCTTCCCCCGCTCTCTAGTGTGCGTCTCTATTAAGATAGGGACGATTACAAGAGAGAGAGCGAGAGAGGGAGAGAGGGGAAGAGAGAGAGAGAGGGAGAGAGGGGGGGGAGACAGGGACGGGATCCTTTGAGACATAACAGCTCATTATTTACTTCAAAACAAACTTACGTAACACCACTATCTGTGTATTTGTCTCAGTCTTTCTCTTCCTCTCTCTTGTTCTCCCCTCCCTCTCTCTCTCTCTCTCTTCCCCCCTCTCTCTCTCTCTCTCTCGCATTCTCTCCCTTCCTTTCGTTCTCTCTCAACATTCTGCACACTTTGGCGAAAGAAACACACTCTGGCTCCATCTAGTGGTAGTAGTGTTAAAATCGTGTCTTCTATTCGACTTCATTGAGCCAACAACAGCCTGAAGGTCAAACGTTACTCCACCTGTGCCCATAGACATCCAGGTCAACATGATCGATTGCCTCTTCAAATGGTTTTCCCTTGGACTCCTGTCTATCTTACACAGTCCTGTAACACAATGTGGTGGAGCGCTAGAGAGCCATGATGAGCTGCACACCTGACCGAGGGGATTGGTCATCGACCCTGGGTTAATGAGGAGCTATCTGAAACAGGTGTGCCTCCGGAGGAACGCGTCAAGGATGTGGTGAGGATGAGGAAGAGGGATGTGAAGACCGGCGTAAAAGAATAGTGTCACCTTGACAGTTGAGGTACAGTTTCTCTAATCTAAAATATACACTTGAATTCCAATACCTCATAAAATGTTAGCCTATGACTTGTGTTTTTGTGTGTGTGTGTGTGTGTTTTTTTTTTTCTATCTGTGTGTGCTTAGTTACTTTTTTAGTATATATAGTAAATGCTACACTGTGTGTGTGTGTGTGTGTGTGTGTGTGTGTGTGTGTGTGTCTTTGTCTAGAGTCCCTCCTTGGGCCAATCGATATGACATGTTTTCTAATCCCCTGCCAGCTAAAGCAGCTCAGTTCATTTGTGTGTGTGTGTGTGTGTGTGTGTGTGTGTGTGTGTGTGTCTGTGTGTGTCGTTCGGACTGTCTAAAGCAGCTCAGTTCATTACCGTGCGTGTGCGTGTGCGTGTGCGTGTGCGTGTGCGTGCGCGTGTGTGTGTGTGTGTGTGTGTCGCTCTGATTGTCTAAAGCAGCTCAGTTCGTGTGTGTGTGTGTGTGTGTGTGTGTTTGTGTGTGTGTGTGTGTGTGTGTGTGTCACTCTGATTGTCTAAAGCAGCTCAGCTCATTACCGTTTGTGTGTGTGTGTCGCTCTGATTGTCTAAAGCAGCTCAGCTCATTACCGTTTGTGTGTGTCTTTGTGTGTTTGAGTGTGTGTGTGCTCACAGGTATCAAGGTTCAGGAAATTGATTGGAGCAACAGCTTAAACCATATAAAAATCCTCTCATTTTGTTCTAGCTCCACTCTACTCCCTTCTCCCTCTCTCTCTCTCTCTTCCTCTCTCTCGCTCTGTCTCTCTCTTGTTTTCTTTCTTTCTTTCTTTCTTTTTTTCTCTCTCTTTCTTTCTTTCTTTCTCATTTTCTCTCTATCTTTCCAACATTTCAATGGTCAGCACCACAGACATGGAAACAGTCTCTCTGATTCTTGCTGTCTTTCAGAAGGGATGGATAGCAAGACGGTTAGAGAGACAGACAGACAGAGAGTCAGGGAGACGGACGGACGGGCGGGCAGGCAGACAGACAGACAGACAGACAGACAGGAACACACTCATGAGGGCCAAACTATCAACCTCCATTCCTTCCTGTTTCTGACAGTTCAGAGTGCGGCGCATGTTATCTGTGGTACCACACACACACACACACACACACACACACACACACACACACACACACACACACAGGCCAATAACTGTGGCCAGCACAGGAAGAACTGACTGCTATCAGTTTAGAGATATAGAAGAGTTACGAGAGAGAGAGAGAGAGAGAGAGAGAGAGAGAGAGAGAGAGAGAGAGAGACCAGGACAGAGAGAAACAGAGAGAGTGAGAGAGCAGCGAGAGAAAGAGAGAGAGAGAGAGAGAGCGATAGGGAGGGGAGAGAGAGAGAAAGGGGGGAGGTTTGACAGGGAAATGCGTTGATACCGTTTCACGCTGTGTTGAAAAGTCCCGCAGTGATGGACGTGCCACGGGGTCCTCAGTCACCCCCCGTCCCTCAGTGAGAAAGAAGAGAGGGAGAGAAGAGAGGAGAGCAGGACTCTGTTATCCGCCTGCAAGGAGTGACTGAGGCAAAAAGAGGAGGGGAAAGAACAGAACGAAACGGAGGAGAGGAGCGCACGAAGTTGGTAAACAAAGAGTGTGTCACTCTCTCCGACGGTGCTTCTCACCAGAAAAGAAGGGAGCGAGGAAAAGGAAGATAGGAGAGCGCAGAGGGGATAAGCTTTCTTCTCAAGAGGAGACGAAAGGAGCAAACAGAAGATAAAAAGAGGAAGAACGTTTGAGACGGAAGGAGGAAAGAAGCCTGTCCTGGAATTAGCCCTGAGAGAGGACGGAGGGAAGGAGGGAGTAAAGGAGAGTGAGAAGAAGAGGAGAGGAAGAGGGGGAAGAGGAGGAGGAGGGGGGGAAACGTCAAGTGCAGGAGAGCGGAGAGAGACAGATACAGAGGAGAGGGAACGGTAGAACAAACGCAGGCGGAAAAGGGAGAGAAAGGGCAGGGGAAAAGAGGGGGATGACACAAGAAAAGTGAAACAACCGGTGGAAGAGAGGGAGAGAAGAAGAGGGGGAAGAGGAGGAGAAGATATAGGGCAGAAACAAGAGGACCTACAAAGGTCTTCACTGGAAAGTGAAACGCGGAGCGACGGAAGAAGAGACAGAGAGAGAGAAAGAAGGAGAGAAAGAAGAGGTCGTTTGTTGTCTTCTAATGCTCCTGTCGGATGGCCACCGTGGAATACCCCCATCATCATCCTCTTCGTCCTGTCTAACCATGCAGATAGAACCTCCTGTCAGGCAGGACATGCAGTTCTACTATGTGGTGAGTGTTTGACGCGTGCGCACGTGTGTGTGTGTGTGTGTGTGTGTGTGTGTGTGTTTGTGTGTGTGTAGAAAGAGGGAAAGGATAGTGTTGTGTTTGTTTGTCTCTTTGTTTATAAGCAATAGAGAGAGAGAGAGAGAGAGAGAGAGAGAGTGTGTGTTTACGGGTGTGTGTGTGTGTGTGTGTGTGTGTGTGTGTGTGTGTGTGTGTGTGTGTGTGTGTGTGTGTGTGTGTGTGTGTGTGTGTGTTCATGTTTAGCCTGGAGTTTCTGTGTTTCCTTCTGTGGAGCCAGAGAGAATCAGCCCAGTGTGTGTGTGTACCGGGATGTGTATATCAGTGTGTGTGTGCCAGTGTGTGTGTGCTCTCTCTGTTTTACCTGTGTAACATGCCAGTTGGGGACGGAGGGTGAACGCTGAAGGTATGAGCGTGTGTTGTTTTGCACGATGCATCTGTCCCACACATTTATTCTTGTTGTTGTTTTTATTTTGTCAACTTTATCACCGGAATCTCTCTCCTGCAGCTGTGATTGGTCGTAGGAAATCAGCTTCGACGTAGCGACCAAAATCTCACCTGGGTTAAACATCGTGACCCTAACCCTAACACTAACCTCCCCAGGGTTAAACATTGTGACCCTAACCCTAACCTCCCCAGGGTTAAACATCGTGACCCTAATTCTAACCTCAACAGAGTTAAACATCGTGACCCTAACCCTAACCTCACCAGGGTTAAACATTGTGACCCCAACCCTAACCATAACCTCTCCAGGGTTAAACATTGTGACCCTAACCCTAACCTCACCAGGGTTAAACATTGTGACCCTAACCCTAACCTCTCCAGGGTTAAACATTGTGACCCTAACCCTAACCTCTCCAGGGTTAAACATTGTGACCCTAACCCTAACCTCTCCAGGGTTAAACATTGTGACCCTAACCCCAACCTCACCAGGGTTAAACATTGTGACCCTAACCCTAACCTCACCAGGGTTAAACATTGTGACCCTAACCCTAACCTCTCCAGGGTTAAACATTGTGACCCTAACCCTAACCTCTCCAGGGTTAAACAATGTGACCCTAAGCCTAACCTCTCCAGGGTTAAACCTTGTGTAGG
>JAPMUY010004226.1:197500-222500 GCA_026901105.3 Galaxias olidus
AGAAATTACATTTACTGATTAGGATAATAATCTGAATATTTTCTTAATTTTTTATTTAGTTTTAGTTGTCTTAGTTATAATATTTTCATTGGAGTAGGCTAGGCTATGACAGGTGAGGCTCTGCCTCCCCTGACCGCACGTCACTGGTGTGTGTGTGTGTGTGTGTGTGTGTGTGTGTGTGTGTGTGTGTGTGTGTGTGTGTGTGTGTGTGAGATAACCTTGCTACTTCTTTGCTACTCCAGACAGTCCTCTTACTGTAAATCTACCTGAAGGGTCGGGGGGAAGAGAAAACACACACACTCGGAAAAGACTCTACATTATTTCCAGGGAGGACGTGTGTCCTGTTTCAGCCTTTTGAGTGTTCCAGTCTGTGTATGTGTGTGTGTGTGTGTGTGTGATCAAATGATTAGCAAGAGAGAGAGAGAGAGAGAGAGAGGGAGAGAGAGAGAGAGAGAGAGAGAGAGTATGCTGTATATTTATCTATGTGAGTGTGTCGGTTACTGTGTGTGTTTGTTTGGCATTCATACTGTAAACGTGTACATGTGAGTGTGTAGGCTTTTGTGTGTATGTGAGTGTGGGTCTTTGTGTGTATGGTATTGTGTGGGTCTTTGTGTGTATGTGATGTTGTCTGTTTATTTGTGTGTCGGTTTGGCATGTATATGCACTGCATGCATGTGAGTGCAGAGGTCTATGTGTATGTGACTTTGTCTGTGTGTGTCCCTGAGTGTTTGTGTGTGTGTGTGTGTGTGTGTGTGTGTGTGTGTGTGTGTGTGTGTGTGTGTGTGTGTGTGTGTGTGTGTGTGTGTGTGTGTGCTAGTCTGACTGTCTATGTGTGTGTTGGCATGCGTCAGTGAAGATTCATCTCTAGAGAGTAGAGGACAGCATCTCATTGATTTATGCACCTAATTCCACTGGTAGATCACTTTAGAGGCCTGCGTGTGTGTGTGTGTGTGTGTGTGTCTGTGTGTGGTTTCCACACAGAGGGAGACAGAGACACTATTCAGGGTGACTTCTCTAAGTGTGGCGTGTGGGAGTTTGTGGCGTGTGTTTGTGTGTGTGTGTGTGTGTGTGTGTGTGTGTGTGTGTGTGTTCTCGTGGCGCGTGTGCATCGGTGTGGCGTGCGCGTGTTGTCGTTTCTCAGAACACTCTTTGGCCCTGATCTTTGCTGAAGTCGGCAGGGCTCCCACAGCTGTATGCTAACCAGCGCCAGAGGAACCATGGAGACCATGGAGAGCCAATCGGCTGTGGAGAGGCTGGAGGTCTTTGGTCGTCGGTGTTGGTGGTGGCTGATGGTAATGGCGGTTGATTGGCGGTCTTTAGGAGCTCTTATAACAAGTGTGTGTTAGGCAGCTTAGCTCTTTTGTTTGTTTCTTGGATTTGTTCGTATAGCCGTGGTATCCCTTGTTGGTCTGTTACTAAATACTTCCTTCTTTATTCCCTCTGTCTCCACATTCACCCTCTCCACTCATTCCCTGGAAAGTGTTCGGTCCTTCAGTGCCCTAAATCGGCCCTTACTGCTGAAGGGTCGTGACGGTCCTGTCTCAACCCGTTTAAAGAACTCTCTGCCGTTCAGTTCTACCCGTTTGCGGTCCTAATTGGTTAGGCTTCCGTCAAGACCGTGGGGGCTCGAGCTCTGGCCTCTTGGCCTTCCACGGGGGCAGGGGTAAAGGTCACGGTGGCTACGAGAGTCCTGGGGACAGAGCGAGTCCGGCGCGGTGGTGGTCACCGTCGGGGGAACCGAGCCCGTTTCGTTGAAACGCGTCTGTCGGTTGTTTCACAGCTTCGTTTGACCCACTGCGGTGAAGAGAAGGATGAGAACTCAAAGACAGAACGTACAAGGAGCTGCTGTCGTTGCCCTAGAATGCAGGGGGTGATTTTCAAAGAGTCTGAGCCAAAACGCTTTCAAGTAGACAAGCGTAAGATCTATAATTCATAACACGAGTTTCCCCTCTTGTCAGCCATGCTGGATTAATCACAACTTCCTGGCTCGTTATGATTCCTGTGTAGAACTCATAACTGTGTGTGTGTGTGTGTGTGTGTGTGTGTGTGTGTGTCTGTGCGTGCACGTCTTAATGTGTGCCTCTCTTCTGACAGGTTTGTGCAAGCACAAGTGGATGTGTGTTTGTATTTGTATTAGTGCGAGTGTGTGCTCATTTCTACACCCAGCCTTTCTCTGTCTTTATTTCTGTCTCTCTCTCTCTCTCTCTCTCTCTCTCTCTCTCTCTCCCCCTCCCTCTCTCACTCATTTCCCCCTTCTCTCTCTCTCTCTCTCTCTCTCTCTCTCTCTCTCTCTCCCCTCTTCTCTCTCTCTCTTTGAAGATGTAAGAAAGGACTCTCTAAGGGGGTTAAAGGTCACCAGATCAGATCACATCACTGAGGTTGTCAGATGGGATTTGCCGTCTTCATCGTATTGGGACAGATTATTAATCATCGTTTGAACCCCAGTCGAGCACATTCAAAATCAGCCGTTATGAAGAGAACACATTTGACAGATAACTTGTGCAGCCGACCAAACAGATTATTTTCTTAGTACTGACTGATATCCATAAAGGCTTATTCAGCAGAACAAACGCAAAAAGGGGGGTTTAAAAACCAGTGCAGCGCAGACCCGCTCTGTTTGAGCCAATCGGTACCGAAAAAAAAGGCATAAAAGTGTGTGTGTGTGTGTGTGTGTTTGTATGTATGCATGTATTAGTATTTGTGACAGTGTACCAACGTGTTTTAAAATGAGAATCCTTAGAAAACTAGTTCACTTTAAATGGGTCTTCTGGAAAAAAAACGCAATAACTTAAGGTCACACACTGGCTCACATGCTGATGAAGAAAACAGACGTAGCGTGTTTTTATGGAGGTCAACCACTGTCGTCCTCTAATGACCAAAGCAGTCGACGGCGTTTTAACAGTCTTTCCTCAAACACCTCCTCACTGTCCTTACATGACCTCCACTCATCTTCTTAGAACCGCTTTGTTATCTGTGTGTGTGTGTTTGTGTGTGTGTGTGCGGGTGTGTGCGTGCAAAATCTTCACCTAGTTTGTTCCATTAAAAATGGTTTCTGCTTCTAATGTGTTCACAGGGCTACTGGTTTCGATGACTGGGTGCTTTGGGGTGGGTGGGGTGATAGATTTGAATGAGTGGTTAAATTATTGGAGCACACACACACACAAACACACACACACACACACACACACACACACACACACACACACACACTGCATACCTGTATTGGTAGAGCACTGTATTGATCATGACATTTATTTAAAACATGAGCTCACAAGTATTTTGACATCCCTCTACCAGGTTCACAGCACATCAAGTCTGATTGTATACTATATTTAAATGAATGACTCCAGTGTTTAATTTACCAGTCAATAGGTTGACCATGCTGCCTAGGGGTTTCACTGGCTTAAAAACTCGTTCACACACACACACACACACACACACACACACACACACACAGAGAGAGAGAGAGAGAGAGAGAGAGAGAGAGAGAGAGAGAGAGAGAGAGAGAGAGAGAGAGAGAGAGAGAGAGAGAGAACCATAAATACATTGCATACAGAACAGTGCATTTTGCAAATTTTGCTTATCAAAATGCATTTTGCTAATCGATTTTGTTAATCAAAAGCTACCTAAGTAGGTCACTATGTGTGTGATGGGAGACCAGAGTCACTGCCTGATTAAAAAATATAGAACTCCGACTCCACTTTTATTTCCATTTTTTTGTGCTATTACGCTACATTTGTTTTCAAAATTAATAAATGTAAATAAAAGATAGATTTTTCCAGATACATTGGTTTCCATTCGATAGCGTCATATGTTGTTGCAGCAGAGTCTATGCAGAAATAGGACAGTCAGTGGGTGTTAGATAAAAGCCTGATTAAGGCTTCTGACTCGATAGGTGCCGGGTTTCATTGAGATGAAGCTCGAACACTTAAATTAGCAATGCGTAGACCGTGACACTGTTGAGTTCAAGCTGATGGAAACCCACTACTAACCAAAGACTACATTAAACAAAACAAAAACAAAAAAAGAAAAGAAAAGCTGGCTGTTTAGTTGTGGCTTAAAATGAATTGATCACAGATTCGCATTACAAAGCTGCTATCGATATTGTTAAAACACAAAACACTGGTTTTGTTGTGCATAAAGGCTGAGTTATCGATCGGCTGATTCGCTTTGTACTTGGCTCCGTGACGGGGTTGGAGCACGCAGTCACAACAAGCAACAACATCGTATGGGGGTGCTTAAAACGGAGAACGGGACGTCAGGATATGGACCCGGGCACGGTAGTTCACGAACGGAATGGGGCCGGCCGCGGGGGTTGTGAATTCACAGCGGGTAGAACGACACCACTAGTCCGACGGACGGGCGTGTCGGGGATGCGCAGCGTCCTGTTTATAGAGAAGAGAAAACGAACGAGTGGCATCCTGCGTATCCTCTCCGGGTTTCCCGCCTTGTTTCCTGCTGCGTTGGCATTTCCTCCCGGCTAAAGATTTGAATCCTTGGGGGGGGGGGGGGGGTGACAATTATAAAAAAAAACGAGCAGCGATAGACAAGAACGGGGGAGAGAGTGAGGGGAGAGAGGGGAGGTGTGTGTGAAGGTACAGAGGTTTGAACAGCAACAACACGGTGTAGGCCTACATTTAGATGAACTTTTAGAAAGAACCCCATGGATGGACGCTCTGATACAATTGGCTAAAGCCCCGTGGACAAGCTGATGTGACGTCACATCAGTCGCGCAAAACCGACTCCAAAAGCTGAGCCTGCTACCTTTGGGATCTGAAAAAGATATTGCTGTACAAGTAGATAAAAAAAACTATTCTTTTTTTTTAGGCCTGTTTGTGCATGCGATCAGAAGTAGTTCAGAAGTAACCAGTAGTTAGTAGATACGTTTCTATTTCTGTTGAGGAAGAAAAACAGGCATGTAGTGTGAAAATATGAGTCCAAAATATCCGTGTTGTTGGGCCATGGAACTTCCTCTGTCTGTGAGTCATTTAAGTGTCTCTCCAGCCCTTCCTCTGTGACTGTAAGTGCTGTATCGTTAAACACACTTTAATGCAGTACATGGCCTATACAAACCCTCACATAGACACATACACATACACACACAGACACATTTGCCTAATGTCCAGTTTCATGCATGTACTTCGTTGTCTTGACAACATGCATTCTTTCCATAACGTTCTCGTTAAGATGTAGATGTGTTTATCTTCCCTAGCCCTGTGGCTGTTGTTGTTAACGGATAAGGACAGATTAGTTGATTGGTCATTAAGCGACGCGGGAACGTCTACAGGAAGTGTTTCTCAGGCCGAGAGGAAGTGATGTTAGACAAATGACAAACGTGATGAAGATGTGTGGAGTTGAGTTATGAAATGTGCCCCAATTTGTCTGATGGGGCCCTCCTCTCGTCTGTTAAATGTAAAATAAATCTGTTTTGGATGTGTTTAGAGAGAGAGAGCGAGAGTGAGACAGAGAGAGGGAGGGAGGTAGGTAAAGAAATAGTTGGATGGAGGAGAAATGAATGAAATAAAAGACAGAGATAATGGCTGTGTGTGTGTGTGTGTTTTCGGCTTTAATGCATCAGTTAGTTCCCCTCAGTTGAACTTCTCCATAATCGAGAAAAGACAGGGTGATTGATTTATACTGTTGATGACGCAACACACTATACAGGAACAAGTCAGACGGGTCAAAGGTTAAATTGAACACTGCCAATGATCATAAGTATACTTGCACACTATCCAGACGCAAACCACTGCATTTTGCACATTGACCATACCACTGATTGCTGTTAGATAAATCAGCACAAACCCATCAGATTAGGTTCAGATGTAATTCCTATTTAAGCTCTTGGTTCACATTTACAATCCTAAATATCTTGCTCTTTGTGAAGTGAACCACTTGTCACAAGTTGAACAGGGGGAGATGCAATGTCACACGCTTTCTCAAATAAGTGTTGATAAATAGTGTCTTGGTTTTACTTAGCACATGACAACATGCCAAAAGGTGGTCAACAGGTTTAGGTATGAAAAATGGATGAGTTTCTGTCACAGTGGTGTTCTTGTTGTTGTAGTTGCAAATACATGCCTCTAGGCGGCAGCAAAGTCAATGAAGTTCGAAAGGATCCGTTATTTTAGGAATTAAAAGCGATACCATTGCCTGTGCATTTTAACTTCTCTTAGTCACGTTCAAAATTAAGATTTAAACAAAATCTAGATACAAAATGTATTTATAGTTTTACCAAAATATCTAGTAGATCAATCAGCAGATGGAAGAGCATATCCTTTCGTCTTTAACCCCCCCCCCTCCACACACACACACACACACACAGACACACCCCTAACACCCTGTCTTTCTACAAGTACAAGTCACAGGTTAGTCCTATAATGTTTAGTACCATAAAAAACGTAGTGAGAGTGTGTGTGTGTGTGTGTGGGGGGGGGGGTCTGGTTCCATAAGGACAACGTTGTCATCACAAAGGGAACCTTAATCAGCTACTTCATCCGTAGTTCCCCTGTTGCACTTTGTACATTTGTCTCACACACACACACACACACACATGCACACACACGTTTCCTCTTGTTATTTAATATAGATTTTTTTTCTGCTTAGCCTTGCCTTCTATTGGAGTCAAAGGTTCAAGCTGCAGCCCTGTGGAAAAGTGATCGTGTTTCCTTTGGTGTCCGTCAAACCAAACTCACAGAATAGGAACCACATATGTTTACGTTGCCTTTGGCAACCGCTGGTCAGGTACGACCTCGGGATCAAAGGGACAAGCGTCGGCCATCACCACGACAACACCTAGTTGGTTTAAATAGCCTGTTAAATAGAGGCTATAGAGATATCCTTAGAATAACCGTCAGCTTAGTTGTCCTGTCCAATATTGCTTTCCTCAGCAGAGGTCACGGGGTCATGGAATTGGTTCAATCCAAAGGCCACCCAGCAGGAGGGGTTCAAAGGTCATGGAGCTCAGAGGGGGCACCCATTTTAGGTGTCGTTGTTTTTGATCGTGCAGCTGCAGTGTTGAGAGACGTTTTCCAGGGCTTGGCTTACACACACACACGCACACACACACTCCAATCTCTTGAGTAGCCGAACTATGAAATGGGAAGTCCGGTATGGAATTGCCAGAATGATTTTGTCGGACAAAAGTGTGTACATATCATGAATTATTTGTACACGTCCCCGTACGTGGACACAACCCCAAGTGTCTGCTGCACACTCCTGCACTGTGTGTGTTCATGTGGGTGTGTGTTAATTTGTGTATTTGTTAATGTGCGTTTGTTCATTTGTGTGTGTTAGCTAATGTGTGTGTGTATTTTTTAATGTGTGTTTGTTAATGTGTGTGTGTGTGTGTGTGTGATGTGGTCATGTTGTCTCTGGTATCAGACTGACAGAGGCACAGAGGAGGAGGAGGAGGAGGAGGGGAGGAGGAAGAGGGCTGAGTATAGAGACTTAACACCTGTTAAAGCGAGTCAAGACAGCTTAGCTAACGGACTTATCTCCCTCTCCTCCTCCTCCTCACCCTCTCTCCCCTCTCATCCCTTGCTTTCATGTCCTTTCAAAGAAGCCCTAAATCCCTCTCCGCTGTTATTTAGCATAGAGAATTTACAATTTCACCTTTTTATCCTCTCCCTCTCTCTTCCTCTCTATCTCCCCCTCCTCTTTCTCTGTCTCTCTCTCCCTCTCTCTTTCCTTCCTCTCTGCTCTCTATCTCAACCTCCTCCCTGCTTTCCCCCCTCCTTTCTGCTCTCTTTGTTTTCTCTCTCTCTCTCTCCCCCGCTGCATGTTGTCACTCCTGTTCTTTATTTTCCTGCTTTTTCCTCCCTTCCTCCCTCTCCCTCCCCCTCCCTCCCTTCTTTTCCTCTGCTGGTGTGTTTATGTGCCATTAGCTCTTGGCAGCGCTCCTCCACTCCCAGACCACAGCAGATGGAGGGGGGGAAGATCCTCTCGTTGTCCGCGCCGGGACTCTCTCGCTCTCTTCTCCTCTCCCCCTCTCTCGCTCCCTGACCTCAGTCCCTCTCTTTCGTCTGCGCGTTGTGTTTTCCCTCACAGTCTATCGTGACAGTTCTCTCTCTCTCACACACACCTGGTGTTAACTGCACGCTGTTCACAGTGTGTGTGTGTGTGTGTGTGGTATCGTAAGGACCTTTCTGCCTCTCTCCCGTCTTCAAACTGCGTCCGGACCTGATCTGTTGGTCAACAGCAGACACCCCGTGAACAGGTAAAAACGTGTGCTTGTGTGTGTGTGTGTGTGTGTGTGTACGTGTGTAAGTTCTTGATTGATGTAATGTGCCGTTGCTTTCGGTCCTGCTACTTCTGTGAATGTCGTGCACTTCAGCTAATAACGCCATGCCTTTGCCACAAAATAGGTGAAAGTGTGCGTGTTTACTTGTAATGTGTGTGTGGGTGTGTGTGTCTGTGTGTAAAAGAGATATTGAGTGTGTCTGTGTAAACCTTTTCACAACAGCGCCTCACTTCATTGTTCAGTTGGCACTCGCTAATTCACAGACTGTCGCTAAGTGATTTGCGTTGGCTCTCTCTGTCCCGACATGGACCGTTACAAGCCCACAGTCTCTGTCTGGTCTCCACTTTGTGTACCCTCTCAGACTACACTAGACTGTTTACACACACGGGTCCTCACAGAGAGGGTTAGGGTTACTGGTCCCTACAGAGAGGGTTAGGGTTACTGGTCCCTACAGAGAGTTTTAGGGTTACTGGTTCCTACAGAGAGGATTAGGGTTACTGGTTTCTACAGAGAGGGTTAGGGTTACTGGTCCCTACAGAGAGGGTTAGGGTTACTGGTCCCTACAGAGAGGGTTAGGGTTACTGGTCCCTACAGACAGCTTTAGGGTTACTGGTTCATACAGAGAGGGTTAGGGTCACTGATTCCTACAGAGAGGGTTAGTGTTAGGGTTACTAGTCAACAGAGAGGGTTAGGGTCACTGGTTCCTACATAGAGGGTTAGGGTTACTGGTTTCTACAGAGAGGGTTAGGGTCACTGGTTCCTACAGAGAGGGTAAGCGTTAGGGTTACGGTTCCTACATAGAGGGTTAGGGTCACTGGTTCCTACAGAGAGGGTTAGTGTTAGGTTACTAGTCAACAGAGAGGGTTGCCCTACAGAGAGGGTTAGGGTTACTGGTTTCTACAGAGAGGGTTAGGGTTACTGGTTTCTACAGAGAGGGTTAGGGTTACTGGTTCCTACAGACAGGGTTAAGGTTACTGGTTCCGACAGAGAGTGTTAGGGTTACTGGTTCCTACAGAGAGGGTTAGGGTTAGGGTTACTAGTCAACAGTGAGGGTTTGGGTTACTTGTCAACAGAGAGAGCTAGGGTTACTGGTTCCTGCAGAGAGGGTAAGGGTTACTGGTTCCTACAGAGAGGGTTAGGATTACTGGTGCCCACTCCCTCCAGTACTCTCTCCCAGTATCCATGCTGACCAGGCACCACTGACTGACCACTGTAATGTGTCACATTTTACTTTTTTTTTTTTACTAACTGAATAGTTTCTGAAAGGTGATTGCGTGAAGGCTATTTACATCGTGTTCACGTTCATCCCTCCTAACTGGGACGGTGGGATATATGGCCGCAGGGCTTTGTCTTGACTCAGTTTTCGCCCTCAAAACTATTTTAAGGCAGACATGCTAAATGGATTAAGTGTTATAATATTCATGGGTTAACGGTTAGTTGCTACGTTTTTCAGGCACGCACACAGACACACACTGTCGCTCTCTTTCTCAGGTTCTTCTTTGTCTGTCTGGTAATCAACCAAGTTTAGTCGTTGCAAACTAATCAGATAAACGTTTGGATTAGGAAGTCCGTTTTAAACCTGTGTGTGTGTGTGTGTGTGTGAGAGCACTCGGTTTGTGCTAAATGTGGTTAGTTGGGAATGACGACACAAGCAGTGATGATGCTGTTGCTGCCTCTTACGTATGCTACAGCGCTATATATACATATATAAAATGAGGTCACCTCACAGTATGTATGAAAATGTAAACAGAACAGTAAGCAGTGAGTAATTCAGCATAATAATAGGGTAGGAAACCAAAAATAGTTTCTGTGTGTGTATATATATATACATACATATATATATACATACATATATACACAAACTATATTTGAGATATACTATACTATATATAAATATTATATATACTGACCTATTGACAGACTGTACATGTTGTCAGTACATTCACATCCAAAGTACAGTACATCTCAAATATTATTACAAAGATCTCTCACCTTTCAAAACCTGTTACCGAGGCAACGTATTTCTCCTGTAATTAATCAACACCAAGGAAACAAACAAATAAGAAAATAAAGGCATCTGTGGCATGAGGTGTTCCAATTCCAACTCAGCGACGTTTTTAACTTTTGTCTTGTATGCACAGATTTGAGAGTCAGTGTGTTTGATAGGGGACATAATGAAAAACATGTGCCCAAGTTAGCCGTCTGGCCACGATCATGGTGTTCTATGTCTCAGGCACGAACTTTACAAGCACTTCAATAGATACGGTTTAGTATTTGTGTTAGGATAGTGTGTGTGAGTAAGAGAGAGACAAAGATCATTTTAATGTTAGACAAACAGAAGATAATTATGTTGGAACTTTGTGTCACATTGTGTGGTTCAGCAAAATGAGGATGAAGTAAGACTGTGTGAGTGAGTGAGTGAGTGTGTGTAACACTTGACTTAAAGCTTGTTTATTGCCTGATTGACACAAAACCATAAACTGATGTATTAAACCACCACCATAACTAAAACACTGCCAACAACTCAAGAGAAAACTACTTTTCTAACTCTTCACAGGATCTGATAACTTAAATACGGAAAGCTAACATTCATCAGCCGAGCATATCGCCCTTTACAATATAACACGTTATATTGGAAAAAATATAATAATAAATACAGCAGTTTTTTCAAATTTCTTAACCTTAAAACAACTTTACATACAATGCCTACTTCTCTATTTTTGCAACATCCATGAGAAGTGTGTGTGTGAGAGTAAGTGTGAGAGTGAGAGGGAGTGAGAGAGAGAGACTGGCTGTTGTGCATGTTTTATTTGCCTGCTTTACTTTGGCTTGAAATGACCACTTAAACAAAACCAGTGGTCCAGTGTGTAATCACATGGGATTGCGGTTAAACTCTGTTACGGTTCTTGAATGCCTTTTTTTTTCAGATCAACTGAATAGATTCCTCAAATCAATTTACCAGCTCTTTTCAATTACAGTAATGCAGTACAATCATGTATGTTTATGTTAAAATCTTCTGGGAAAAAAATATAGCTTATGATCGGGCACACATTATTTTTCATATCACATTTTGTTCCAATTGTAAAAAATAACAATAACAATAAAAAAAACTCACCAGGATCTCTCAATAAAAAACAGGATTTAAAAGACCAAAAGATCCAGGACAGAATTAAGCTGTAACACGTTTGCTGAGGTAACTGTCCAGGTTAGCTCTAATATAATTCCACTGTTCTAATTGGTAGAACGTAACATAGTCTGAGATATCTTGGGCAGTCTGTCGCTATCAAGCTAAGTCTGTTACAAGGGACCCGCCCTGAGGCGGAGGGGCTGCTGCCACGCAACGCTCCCAACTAGGAGTCAGATTCCGAAGAGGCCGCGAAAGCTACCGCGTTCCCCGTTTTCTCCTGAATTGTTTTCAGGGCGTTCGAAGACACTTCCACATCCCACTCCAGTTCCACGAGTTGTTGGAACTGTCGCGCCTTTCTTTCGAGGGTGCCGTCACCGCGACGCAACGCTTCGCCTCGCAAGATGGCGGCCACCTTCTCCAGGGAATACCGTAGTTTTAGTGCCGTCGAGGGCGTTTCGTATCGGTTGGTGAACTCGTCGAAGCCCGCCGTCGTTTTCACGGTGTCTATCAGAAAGGAGAACCTTGACGGTTCCAGAAGGTCTCTCAAAGCCTCCACTTTCTCGTCCCTTCTCCTCGCCTCCAGCACCAGTCTCGCCAACTCTCTCATTTCGTTTCGAATGACCGAATGGTAGCGCGGCAGCTCGCCGTTCATGGTGTAGAGCCTTTCACCCAATTTGAGGATCAGGGGATCGTTCACCGCAACTTGGCCAACGTCGTCACACGCCATCTTGCCGAGGACCGCTCCCAGTCTCTTGGACACGGTCATGTTTCCAGGCGGCGGAGGTGCCGACGTTCCTCGCGCCGTCTGTCCCGTTTTGGCGTCGTCGGTTTTCCCGTCGCAACGTTGTTGATGTTCCCAAATCTCCGTTTTTAAGTACTGTTCCAAACAGAATTGGCACGGCCGATAATCCTTTAAGTCACTCCTTCTCTTGGGGATCATTTTTCCCTGCCCTGATCTCAAAACCCTGCAATTGTGCAGGTAATTCCCCCTGTTGAAAAGTTCGTCAAATGCCAGCCTCCTCAGTCTTGAACCACGTGTTCGGGAAAGTGCAATGGCCACGTCCGATTCGTTACTGTGTATTTGTTGGAGATGCCGGGATATGTTTGAATATGGTTTTTCACAAAACGCACAGTAACTTTTTGGGCCATTCGCTCGACGCCTCACAGCGTTTAATGACGCTTGCCTGCGCGTTCCGTCTCCTTGTTCTATTTTTCCGTGTCCCGTCTCCTCGTGAACGGTGGCGGCGTCGGGGAAGAGTTCCTCCACGAGTGAGGGATGGGATGACGCGCCGCTCTCGTCTGTTTCCATGTCACTGCTGTCGGTGGCGTCACATTTCAGATTAAAATCCATAATGGAAGCCTGAAAACATTTTTGGGCTACTTTAGCAGTTATTTTAAAACATTTTACTATTCACATATTGTTTTGTACATGACAAAAGGTGTAACTTTACTGTATCAACTTAATATCAATAATGTACTCTGTAAACACTATCTATTAGCACTCAAGACATTTATATGAGTAGGCGTGTCCAAGCATTTGACTGGTAGTGTTTATATAAAACACATTTTAAAGAAGAAAAACTATTATTACACAAACTTATTGTAGCACGGGACAGAATGAAAGCTGTATAAATACCTCGTTAGTCTCAGTTGAGGAGGTACTTTGGGAAAATGTTTCTTCCAGGTTGACTGTTACTGCGTCACAAACGATTGTCTATGAATATCAAACAAACAAAATTATACTAACAAATCGACCACTGTACATAAAGAGGCAAACTAAAAAAAAATTAATTTGCATGATCAAAATGTCCCACAGTTTCTGTTAGCCGTTTTAAACTCACAAAAGGAAGGTTTGCCAAAACATATGAAAGTGAACATGTGGACAAATGGCTGTTACTCTATGAGTAAGCGTTTCCAATTGTTTGACTGGTAGTAGTGTATCTGCATAATAACACATGTACAGATCGGCTTTCAATGCTTCACTGATTGCTATGCAAGGAATTCATAAGATAAACATACAGTTTATACATCAAACAGTATACAAGTGGAGAGAGGTAACCTACAAAAACCAGCTTACGTCATTCTCACTTTCTGTGCTTCTCATCATAGCCACGTCATCAACAGAAACAGCTGTTAGAACAAACGCAATTAAAATCAATTACAGAATAGAGCTATATAATAATTACACATATACAAAGGCAGATGGGGAAAAGGTTGTTCCCGCAACATCAAAACGCTAAAACTATACCAACTGCATTATGCCCCAATTTTACAAATATAGACGCACACATTTTGTAGGTAACATTTACATTTTGTGTATGATCAAATCTTTGATTCTGGAGATGTTTTCACACATTTGTTATACAAATACAAGCTGCTAGAATGTCACATTCGGTTATCAGTACTTACATGAGAACACATTTAGACATTCTTGAATCGTTGGACATGGGACATTGTCCATATGCAGAAACTGGCTGATTATTTGTTTTTGTCTGATCCACTTTGGATGACAATCAAGGGTAAAGACGCCAACGCTCAAATTATGGGACAGCCCCTGAAGATCCCTGATGTACGGTGCTGTGGTCTCACAGGGATGGTGTCCTTCTGTCAGGATGTAGTACAGCAGACATCCCACAGCCTGAAAAGCAGAATCGTGCATTTAAAAAACTGTTCCATTTTAAGATTGGATTCATTGACGTAAACATGTAAACATGAGGCTGGCCAGTTCAGTAGCTACAAGGGTCTCGTAAACGTATACAACCTTTTCACACGAGTTTATACAATGTATAACATACTTGGATATCTAATTGGGCCATCGTGTTTCCTTTCGCCTGTGCATAGCTGCAGCTCGCTACTGGAGAAGCCAGGTCTGTACACGGGGTGTTTTCGTTGTCATCCATGGTCCTGCTTCTCCCAAAGTCTGTGAGATACAGTTTACCAGTCAAATCTGAAACAAAAAGACAGAACGTGTTATCTGTGGAAGGTGAAATACTAATAAAATAAAAACAGAAATAATCCTATGTTGTATAATAACACAAAAAAACATGTCGAAACCCTTGTTATCAAAAGAAACATGCAATAAGATAACATTACATACAACCCACAAAGTTATGACATTTTTATGCCTTTCCTTACCAAACAGAATATTAGCAGGCTTCAGATCTCCATGTATAATGCCAATTGTGTGGAGTTCTTGAAGGCCTAGCAACAAATGCTTGCATATTTCCAGTTTGCGTTGGTCTGTCCAACGTTCCCGCAAGCTGAGGTCTTCGTTTTCAATTAACTCTTCCAAGCTGTATTCGCACAACGGAGACACAAAGTACACAAAATCTTCGTCTTCTTTGAACGTAGTATACGGGAGAAGGTGCTGCGCGTCTGTCTTTTTGGACAACATGAGGTTGAACATTTTCAACTCGTTGAGGTGGAACCCCTCGATCACTCGTTTGACCAACACGCGTTGGTTTTCATACAGTCCTGGGAACGACAGAGTTCCATTGAAGCCTTTGGCAATCTTTATGTTTCGGTTGAAAAGTAGATCCCCTATCTTTTTCACACCGGGCTTGGTGCAGAGTTCAGCAAAGGCCCCGTTCCATCGACTTTCCTGCTGAACAGATGACATCTTTGCTTCAGATCCTTACATATTGTGTATTAAATGTTTAAAAATCAAGTCCGTAGTCTATTAAATATATAACAACAACATAGTTGAGGTTACCTGAGAGTAAAGTAAAATTGTGATAGTGTTTAGACTGACCTGATATTCACTCAAACTTGTTTTTACCTCGTGTGTGAAGGGTGCTTCAGGAGAGTCTATCTTTGGGTTCTGAAAAAATATCATATTTTTTTAATTAGACACCAGTTACACACATCGTAACCCTAGAATTATGAGTGCCATCTGAATAAAGTGTAGTTCAGTGGAAACAGGTGGTACGTAAAGTTTATGATTTTAAAGGTCTAATACTGCCACAGTGAATAAAGCACTTGCTAGATACCAACAGTTTGGTTTTTGCCGTAAATATGAACTTGAGTAAGATTTGAAAAAATACAAGTCAGAAAAAAACATGGCAGTGCATTTGAAAATTGGGATTCAAAAGCACGGCAATGGCACTAAATACAGGCTTGTAAAAATCTGAACGAAATATCTCAAAGATATTATATAGCCTAACCATATACGCTAACAACCTAAAGAACAACTCTATTAAAATAAAGTCTATATAAAAAAATATCAAAATGGCAGAGAGAAACATTTAATTTTGAGGGGACAATTTATATTCTCGATTGTTTTTTTTTAATGTTTGTTCTGCTGCTGCCCTCTTGGCAAGGTCTCGTGTAAAATTGATTAAATAAAAGGTTAAATATTTTTGTTTTATTCAAGCCATACATGATGGCTTGTAATGATGAAACTTACTTTTTGTCTCTTTGGGCGGTGTGTGTACCCATAATCGTAAACAAGCTCTTCTCCAACAGGAATCTTTTTCATTGCAAACATGCAAATGTGAGGTTTGTTGTGTTCATCGAGAATCTATTGGTGAACAACAAACAAGAAGATAACGTTGATGAGCTTTGACACTCAGCCAGTATCTGACAAAAGCACACATTTTTAAGAGGGTTGCACACAGGGATGGGAATTAACATTATTTTGGGAAGGAGGTCCTTGAGACAAAGGCATTAATAAGAAACTACGAGCTAGGCAACGTATTTATTTACCTCAACAACTGCAGTCACTAGTATAATTACATCACCGCCCCCTCACCCCTCCACACACGCTGCAATCTTGCCGATATCTTAACATAACGTCAACTAATGATACCCATCTAAACTCTCTTGTCTACGTCACAGCTTCAACTCAAAGCGAAGGTTAGTTGGCTAGCTAATTTAGGAATTTACCAGTAAAGGTAACTAGTGAACTTTTGAACTTTCTCCGAGAAAGTTCACACAGGCCTACCTTTTCTCGCACAATTTAAACCCTAGCTTCATCAAACACCATTTTATGCGGCAGTTGGAGTAGTCCATAACCTCAATTTATAACTTTTTTTTGGCACAGTATCTAGACACCAGCGTGGCAAAATGACTTACACATATTCCCTCCACTGGTGACAAAACCTACTCGCATTTAGCATGTATTAATTTCCACCTCTGGTTGCACGTAGCTACGTTGTATCCTGTCACATGTGAAAATAATATCAAAAGTTAAATACGATTTACCAGTTTGACTCTGCAGTTAGGATTGATGGGGTCATTCTTCAGGAATCTGGCAAGTCTCGTCGTATCTTTACTTCCATCCACACTACAAAAACACAAAGCCCAGTATTGCTTATTATTATGCATCGTTCAATTGTATATTGCTATATGTGAGTGTGTGGACAAGTGGATTATTTACCACAGGGCTTTTCCTTGAAACGTGTAAAAGTAAAGGAAGAAAGCTTTTTCATCTGAGTACTTCTGCAATCTTACGTCTCCTTCGGAGCCGGTTAGATGCACGCCAACATATTCCAGGACAAACTCTCCTGGCTCTATGTCCTTCGTGGAGAATATCCCGTAACCTGCACAAAAATAAATGTAATGAATGTATAGGCCTAGAGCAAGTTGCAAAACCTAATTGTATGGACACAGCGTGGAGTAAAACTATAAAAGCGTGTACAAACATTTTTAGACTACTTTTGAGAAACACATTTTAAATATTCAGAGGACAAATGTAATTTCTACCTTTTTCGTCACTGATCCTTTTCTTGAAGAATATGTCTTTATCCTTCCCAGCCACAATAAACATCTTTGCTTCATGTTCAGGGACAAGTCTTCGTGCCCTCATGTTTTTGTGTTTTCGCGCTAGTTCCCCCTAAGTGCAATGGCCATGGCACCAGCCTGCAAAATGTAGTCACGTGATGTAGAAAGCCTTCTGGGTAACTGAGGTGAACTAAATTACACTTAAAGTAGACTGAGGAAGTTGGCCCACCTCGAAGTATTATATACCTATTTTAAGGCCAGTCTTTGGATGGTAGACAAGAACGGCAATCCATGACAACACTTGTCAATTGGTCAAATTGGTGGATGGCTTGAATTCATGCAACTTACCCCCATTGTGAAATAAGGACTGTACCAAGTGATACAAACAGGTTTTTGATGGCTGTGGGCCTGTCTTTTGTTCTTCAGACGCACCTTGAGTTTATCAGGAGAGATTTATATGTAAATGCACAGAGATGGGTGGGGGTTGGTGTGTTGCAGGCCAGGGGTGAAACGATTAAGTTTCATATTTTTTTTTAATTCTTCATCTGATTTAAAAGTATTCATTATTCCAGTTCAAATTGGATTTTTGGCTACCACCCACCATTTATTTAGACCAATCTCATAGGATGTTCGCCGGTGTTCGCGTTGTCGTGTTCGCCGAGCTAGAAAAAAGGACAACCAAAGAGACGTCGTTTTGCTGATTTGCTTGAAGCATACCTCAGCATGCCTTTCAATTCAATAGTGCTTTATTGGCATGGAAATATCAAGTAAATATAGCCAAAGCATACATACATAAAAAAACACACACAATCTAATAACAGTATTGATTATTATAAACATAAATACAACATATCATTTGTCGTTCACTCAAGAAGTGACTCTTGTCTGGTGGTGTGGCAAGATGTGACAGAGTCCTGCCACTATGGCACACTCACTAATTTCACCCAGAAGGAATTCAAGTTTTTGTTAATCTGAATTCTCAAATGAGTTTGTTATTCTTAATTCTTAATTCCTTTCTCTCTTCTGTGTAGGGCCATTAATCAGACCACATGTTGACGCTGTGTGTTATTCTCAGGTGGCCTAGTGGGTAGATCTGCTACCTGGTGACCAAAAGGGCTTGAGTTTAAGCACCTCATAAGAACACTACCACTAGTATGCCCTTGAGCAAGGCACCTAACCCTAAATTGCTCCAGGGGGACTGTCCCTGGAATTTCTTTTCAAGTCGCTTTGGATAAAAGTGTCTGCTAAATGATCGTAATGTAAAGAGGCTATTTTTTTTGGGTGATGTTTCTAATGTAAACTGTGCTTTTGAGTGCAAAGCAGACAATATGCTTGTAGTTTTGCAGACATGGTCAAAAGATTAGGTCAATGAGTAAAGGCTTTCAGCAATTAAGCCTCAAGAACCAGTTTAAGTGGGTAAGCAATTTGATCATGACTGCCAGACCAAATTGTTTTGGGTGGGGGTGGGGTGTGCATGTGATGGTCCGCTAATTTCTGAGAGGAACAGAATGGGCTTGTTTTGCACCTATTGTGAGCTTGCACACACACACACACCAGCACACACATACAGACACACAAGCACACTGCGTTTAACTAAATGGAAAAGTACAATACCAGAAAGTTAAACTTTTTTCATGTATTTGTTATGATTTCATAATTTTTCAAGTATTTATTTCTCTCAATCTATATTATGGAAGCCCATAAGGGACTTCATTCAAATGAATATGCAAACGTGGAAATGTAAATGCAATTTCGCAATAGCATTATCACTTTCCACATTCGTATGTGTTATTTGAGACAAAATGTAAGTGAAAATGCAATCATCCCATTTGCATTTGCATTTTCAAAGGCTCAAATGGGCATTCTGTGGCAATATTAAAATTCAAATGCAAAAGCTGTTCGACATTACATTTTCAAAGTCCTACCCCGCCATACTGCGGACAATATTCAAATATTAATTCAAACTTGAAAATTAAAAATGCAATATTAAAAATGTATCCTCATTTTCCATTTGTGCAAGCATTGTTTATGTCACAATTAAAATTAAAATGCAGTTGTCAAACAATTTGAAAATGAAAAGGAAATCGCTTTTGCCATTGCATTTTCAAAGACTTCATCTTCAGTACTACGCTGTGCAGTGGACAATATTCAAACGCAATACGCAAATCAGCGCTAAGAGTCTATTTCATTTGCATTTTCAAGTCACCACGCACTCTTTGGGACAGAACATGAAAATTCAAATGCAATCTGTCAGTCCTCTCATCAAGGCGGGTCTTTAGCTAGGATGTCACTTCCTCGTTTAGTGTCTTGCTCCATTTACCAACTCGTAGTTGGAGCTGCTATTTTGCAAGTCCTACAGCTACAGCTAGCACTATACTAAGTGACTGAAGGAGGAAGTGAGGTCCAAACTAAAGACCCGCCTTGATGAGAGGACTGACAGATTGCATTTGAATTTTCATGTTCTGTCCCAAAGAGAGCGTGGTGACTTGAAAATGCAAATGCAATAGACTCCTAGCGCTGATTCGCGTATTGCATTTGCATATTGTCCACTGCACTGAGTGGTACTGAAGATGAAGTGTTTGAAAATGCAATGGCAAATGCGATTTCCTTTTCATTTTCAAATTGTTTGACAACTGCATTTTAATTTTAACTGTGACATAAATAATGCTTGCACAAATGGAAAATGAGGATACATTTTTTATATTGCATTTTAAATTTCAAGTTTGAATTAACATTTGAATATTGTCCGTAGTATGGCGGGGTAGGACTTTGAAAATGTAATGTCGAACAGCTTCTGCATTTTAATTTTAATATTGCCACAGAAGGCCAATTGGAGCCTTTGAAAATGCAAATAAAAATGGCATGATTGCATTTTCACTTACATTTTGTCTCAAATAACACATACGAATGTGGAAAGTGATAATGCTATTGCGGAATTGCATTTGCATTTTCAAGTTTGCATTTTCATTTGAAAAAGTCCCTTATGGGCTTCCATACTATATGAATTAATCAACATTTGATGTGGACTATTCTTTTGTAAACTGCTTTGGCAATATTGCCTTTGTGCCGTCTTTACCACTAAAGCATTGATATTGAAGAGAGAGGGAGAGAGAGAGAGAGAGAGGGGGGGGGAGTGAGTGAGAGAGAGAGAGAGATGTTGGTGTGATGCTAGCTCGAACACAACGAGTCAGCCACACCACCATGGAGACAGAGACCGACGTAAACAGGGAAATGAGTTCTGGGTCCCGAGACACGTCAGAGAGGTTGAACGTTGCATTGTTTCATAATGTGCTCGGACTGTCATTGATGCATGGGGCCATCATACACTTTGAAAGATATATTCAGTAAGATATTAAAACTGTGAAATCATTTTTGCAGGAGGAAAACAAACACACACACACACACACACTTGACTGTACACACACTCACACACACACACACACACACACACACACACACACACATACACTTGACTGTACACACACTCACACACACACACACACACACACACACACACACACACACTTGACTGTACACACACTCACACACACACACACACACACACACACACACACACACTCGTATACATATTCTATCACGTCATCTTGCTTTAGTCACCCCCTGACACACCTAGATCACATGCGTCATCGCTGTCCACCAGCGCACGGTTCCGATTGGTCAGGGTCAAGTGATCGATGGATCATCACGGCCGTGTCTTTGGATGAGGCCACAGCATCTGAACTCCTCACTTCTCATCCCTCATTCTGATTGGCCATACCGAGGGGGGGGGGGGGGGGGGGGGCAGATGATAGCTGAACCAGGAAATGGTTCTCAAAGAGGACGGATGGTGACACCAACACAATGATTGAAGGGCATAACGGATCTGGCATGGTCTCTGTGGATGTGTGTGTGTTAGTGTGTTAGCGTGTCTCTCTGCGTGTGTGTGTGTGTGTGTCTATATGTGTTTGTGTGTGTGTCTCTGTATGTGTTTGTGTGTGTGTGTGTGACTGTGTGTGTGTCGTAAATTTCCATCACAGTAGGTGACTGTGTGTGTGTGTGTCTGTTGTAAATTTCCATCACTGTGTGTGTGTGTGTGTGTGTGTGTGTGTGTGTGTGTGTTGTAAATTTCCATCACAGTGTGTGTGTGTGTGTGTGTGTGTGTGTGTGTGTTAGGGTAACGGGGGTGTTTTTATGAAGTTTCGTTTCCTGTCTTTTGTGACATGGCAGGAAGCCGACGTCGAGTCATGATGGCTGTCAATGAACGTCACTGGACTCTGTGTCACGGCCTGTGTGCGGACCGCTATTCAGCCTCCGCGCCGACGCCTGGAAAGACCTGTGTCCTTAGACTAGACTGTAGGAAGAGTGTGAACAACCTGAAAGACCTGTGTCCTCAGACTAGACTGTAGGAAGAGTGTGAACAACCTGAAAGACCTGTGTCCTCAGACTAGACTGTAGGAAGAGTGTGAACAACCTGAAAGACCTGTGTCCTCAGACTAGACTGTAGGAAGAGTGTGAACAACCTGAAAGACCTGTGTCCTCAGACTAGACTGTAGGAAGAGTGTGAACACGTGGAGGTGTGAAGACAGAGTTCATGTGACAGAAAGGAGAACTTAGAGAGAGAGGAAAGGAAAGGTACTTCTACGTTCCACCAACCTCAAGGTAACGGCTGTGTTTCGGTGGTCCTCTCCACTGCACAGGCCAATGCAACACACTGTCAGTCTACGTCGGTTTAGACGAACGGTTCAAACATTAGCACGGGACTGTTTGTAAAAGTGCTCTGCGTGTGTGTGTGTGTGTGTGCGTGTGTGTGTGTGTGAAGTTAGAGTATGAGTCAGAGCTAGGGTACGTGTTTTGGTGGAAAGTCAAGGCAGGGGGTTGATTTGGTGCTGCAATGGAGCTATTAAACACATGCCGCGTCTTTCTTTCTTTCTCTCTTTCTCTCTTTCTTTCTTTCTTTCTTTCTTTCTTTCCTTCCCAACCCCCTCATACCTCTCCCATATCCTCCCGTCCTAAGAAATGGATCATGCTCACTTTGTGTGGATCATTGATTTAGTGGTGATGATGGAGGAACATTCCTCTGGGGTTAACCTGGGTACACTCGACCTGGCCGACGCTTCCATCACACACACACACACACACACACACACACACACACACACACACACACACACACACACACACACAAACACTGAAAAAGTCCAGACCTGTTCGTTTTAGAAGTGGTCCATATCGCCCCCCCACCCCGCCCCCGCCCTCACAGTGCACTCCATTCCTAGACTGGACCAGATAGTGGTGTGGTTCTAGTTGACCTGCATCTATAACTGATCTTCCCTCAAACAGCCCTGCATTCATTATGCATTCATTCTTTCTCTCTCTCTCCCTCTCTCCCTCTCTCGCTCAAGCCTCTCCCCTCACTCTGACCTCTTAATTCCCCCCTCTCAAACTCAATCCACTCCCTTTTTCCTCCTTTCTTTCAATGTATCTCTTTCTCTCTTTCACTCTTTTTATTCCTTCTTTCCTTCCAATTCTCTCTCTCTCTCTCTCTCTCTCTCTCTATCTTTCTCTCTCTCTCTCTCTCTCTCTCTGATTCTCTCTCTTCCTCTCTGCCTCACAGAACACCACTCCACAACTCTCAACCGGGAATGCTCTTCCTGTGTAGTGTCCATTTGGAATCTCAGGAATCTGGTTCCTCACTTAGTCAGATGCAGGGTCCAAAACCGGGAAGGAAGATCCTGCCCTACAGTGTTAATCCCAGAAGCATCGTACACTCTGTCCCGTTTAGTTTCCCAGTGCCGCTCTGGGAGTACTGGTTCTCCGTCTGTTTTCCAGGGAACTATGTCCCAAACGAAAGCCAAATCCCAAAATATGAGCTCCCATTCAAATTTGATTTATCTCTCTCTCAAATCTCTCTCTCTCTTTCATAATCTGTTTTATTTTACTTTAATTGCCATTTCTCTCAAAAATCCTGGAAAAGACAGTATCATTACAAATTCAGGCTCACCTCTCCAGTAACAATCTATATGAACAGTTCCAATCCGGTTTCCGCCGCCGTCACAGTACCGAAACAGCCCTCATAAAAATCACTAATGACCTCCTGATGGCAGCTGATTCTGGACTACTATCCATTCTCATTCTCCTCGATCTGAGCGCGGCCTTCGACACCATTTCCCACTCCATTCTCCTCGACAGACTAGCCTCCATTGGACTATCACACACACCCTTAGACTGGTTCCACTCCTATCTATCTGGCCGCACTCAGTTCATTCAATTAAAATCATTCACATCCCCCCCCGCCCCCCTTTCATCCGGTGTTCCCCAGGGCTCCGTCCTTGGCCCCATCCTATTCATCATCTACCTCCTCCCACTTGGTCTGATCTTCCGCAAACACAATATCCATTTCCACTGTTACGCGGACGACACCCAGCTCTATGTTTCCTCCAAACCCTCTTCCACCTTCCCACCCTCCTCCTCTGTGCCTGCCTACAGGAAATCAAATCCTGGTTCACCTCAAACTTCCTCAAATTAAACGATAATAAAGCAGAGGTAGTCCTCATTGGCTCCAAGTCCACACTCAGCAAACTCCCCAGTTTTTCCCTCACCATCGGCAACTCCTCGGTTTCCCCCTCCCCCAGGTTAAGAGTCTGGGTGTTGTCCTCGACAGCACCCTATCATTTTCAACAACACCATCCGGTCCGCCTACTTCCACCTCCGAAACATCAACCGCCTCCGCCCTTCACTCACTCCCAACACCACTGCAGTCCTGGTACACTCTCTTGTCACTTGGACTATTGCAATTCCCTTCGGTCTCCCCCACAAACTCCTCCATAAACTGCAATATGAACGCTGCCGCACGCATCATCACCAAAACCCCTGCCATCTGTCACATCACCCCCGTTCTGCTCCAACTCCACTGGCTTCCCATCAAATACAGAATAAATTTCAAAATCCTCCTCCATACATTCAAGGCCATCCACAATCTAGCCCCTCCATACATGTCTGACCTCATTCATATTAACATGTCCCTCAGATCTACCTCCTCCATCAACCTGATCGTATTCGTCTGTCCACCATGGGATCGCGAGCCTTCAGAGCCCCACGTCTATGGAACTCCCCCCCCCTGACATCAAAAATCTGGACTCAATTTCCTGTTTCCAAAACCACCTCAAAACCCATTTGTTTAGGCTGGCTTACTGTCCCACGTGATGCTTTTTAATGCTCGATTGCAGGCTCCATGCCTTTTTAATTGTATACTACTTATTTTGATCTTATTTTATTTTATTTATTTATTTATTTTTATTATTTTTATGAGAACTGTTTTTTATATTACTGTACGGCGACCTTGAGTGCCTTGAAAGGCGCCTTATAAATTCAATGTATTATTATTATTATTATTATTATTTACTCATTGCATCAGCAGTCTACAGCACAGCCAAAAAAAAGCCGTTCAAAGCCAAATTTATACGTCTGGAGCGGCGGGGCTGTCCGAGTGGGAACGCTGTTGTGGCCGGTCCCCCTTGTCTCTGACGCCAGTGGGCCAGCGGCGGTCTCAAGTCCCCTCCGGCTCGGTTGCGGTGGCTTTTGTTGATGCTGCACGTCTACTTGAAACTAAAGCTCTATGGATCCACTGTTCTGGGATGATGGGGTTTCTGTATGTGCCTGCGTGTGTGTGTGTGTGTGTGTGTGTGTGTGTGTGTGTGTGTGTGTGCTGTTTTGTTACATTTGAGTGTGTTTGTATTGGTGTTTTGCATGTGTTAGTATTGTTTATGTGTGTGTCTTAGGCGTGTGTATGTGCTCTCTGCCTGGTGTGCGGTTCTATGTCCCTCTGTGTGTGTGTGTTCTGTCTGGTGCGTGTGTGTGTGTGTCCTGTCGTGTGCGCTTGTGTGTTCTGTCTGGTGCACGTGTGTGTTTGATTG
>JAPMUY010004226.1:230000-237500 GCA_026901105.3 Galaxias olidus
CTCACTAGATCTTCTCCACTCTTCTCTTCAGTCACAGCGGCAGCAGCTGTTGACAGCGCTCTGTGCGTTTGGATTTCATTTTGCTGACATGTTTCATAAATAATCTTTGACAGGGCAGTATGATTGACTCATCTGCTACAAAGGAAGAGATTAAAGCTTAACGTGTGTGTGTGTGTGTGTGTGTTTGTGTCTGTGTGTGTGTGTGTGTGTGTGTGTGTGTGTGTGTGTGTGTGTGTGTGTGTGTGTGTGTGTGTGTGTGTGTGTGTGTGTGTGTGTGTGTGTGTGTGTGTGTGTGTGTGTGTGTGTGTGTGTGTGTGTGTGTGTGTGTGTATCTGCATTAACTTCGTTTTGGAGGAAGCAGTGCCTCAGGGGAGATGTCTTTGACGATGTCCCATTTGTTTCCCAGCCCTCCGTTTCAAGTGAAGTTATTTTGGACGTATTTAAATGCAGAGCTTCCTGGAAGACAGCTGCCGCAGTGCATAGTGGGAGTATTATAAACCCAATGGGGGCCATATTGTTCTCGTGCTGCTGTCATGGTAACAGACTGTAGTGTCTCTAGGGGTTGGATACCCATGAATAATTACGAGTGACGTGTGACACACTCACACACACACACACACACACACACACACACACACACACACACACACACACACACACACACACACACACACACACACATACACGCACACACAAACTCTGATAGTCCCCCAGGGCCAAAAACACAATAAATAACAATATCACTAGCCTGACAAACAGTAGACGCAACTTTACTTCTCAATTCCCTAACTTCTACTAAAAACAGTGGAAATGCTTACAGCGTGCGGCTTTAGTTTAAGTAGTTAGAAGCAGCCGGTAGGATGGGTGGGGGAGGTTTGGAGTCAAGGGGGTCATGGTTGTTGTTTTATCATTTATCCTGCAGAGCCTTGTTGTACCCTTGCATGTCTAATTGTACTCTATTTCCCATGGTTCCTTGGTTTCCTTTATTGAGCTTTCAGCAAATTCGTAGGATGGTATGAGTTTGGGACAGTTGACTTCCTTAACATAGAAAATCAAACAGTATAAAAAGTTTGTTTCGTGAAAACATCTTCTCAGTGTAGAAGGCTAACTAAAAGAACGTGGCACCAAACACTTTGCCAGATGGTAAAAAACAAATGAAAAATCGACTTTTCTATCTTTTGTTTCTGTTTGAATTTAATTGTTTGAACTGAACTGAATTGTTTGAATTGAATTTAACTCTTTTTAACTGAATTGAATTGTTTGAATTGAACTGACCTAAACAAAGGCATTTTGGCTAGTGTTACCACCTCTCTCTCCAAAGCCCCTGCCTGTCAGCACACGTTCTGCAAAGTCTCGCTGTTCCATGGCCAAGTGTCGTTTTGCAGATCAGCCTCGCTTACGTTAGGCTATAGGTCGGAGAAAAAAAATAAATATCCTATGTTCTTCGCGAGGCCAATGATGGACTTAATCCATCCGTGCTTAATCCACCCCACCCCTGTCTCCACCTGTATTTAATGTGGTGGATTGCCACGGAGATCTGTTAACCCGTTAGCATTAGCGCTGGCCTCCAGCCCTGCCTCACTCACATGCCAGGGGGATTTATCTTCCAATATGCCAGCCTGGCAGTCGTGCTGGCTCTACACGTGGACCGTGACCTCTGTGACCAGAACAAACCAACAGGCGTACGATGACACACTGGTGACACTGGTGACACTGGTAACTGGTGACACTGGTGACACTGGTGACACTGGTGACACTGGTGACACTGGTGACACTGGTGACACTGGTGACACTGGTGACACTGGTGACACTGGTGACACTGGTAACACTGGTAACACTGGTAACACTGGTGACACTGGTAACACTGGTAACACTGGTTGTGGAACCCTTTGACTGCTCCTCGCCCAGGGGAACCGACTACACCAGAACAAATAGAGCGAGAGAGAAAAAGCCTGAGAAATGGATTGAAATGGAGATGAAATAGTAGATGAAGAGAGAGAGAGAAGAGACCTGAGAGAGAGAGAGAGAGAGAGAGAGAGAGAGAGAGAGAGAGAGAGAGAGAGAGAGAGAGAGAGAGAGAGAGAGAGAGAGAGAGAGAGAGAGAGAGAGAGAGAGAGGTTGAGAAGTGTGTGTGTGTGTGTGTGTGTGTTTTATTAATCTGCCTGTGTGTGAGAATTTGTGCGTACGTGTGTTTTTGTGATCGATGCAGGTAGGGTGGTCACACTGTCTGTCTATTCAAATGAATATCTTATTATAGTATTTAATAACCAGAAGCTGTGTAATTGTGTGTCCAACACACATTATTATTATTATTATTATTATTATTATTATTATTATTATTATTATTGTTATTATTATTAATATCTCAGTCAGACAAACTCCTCGGTCTTAAGCCATTGCCACAGGTGAACACAATGAAGTTTGGCAGGGTTGGAGCTGCAATTTCTTTTTAAAAGCACACATACTTCGATCCCCCATTTTGTAACATTAGCGGAGAACGGATTCGCAGACCCAGGGAGGCAGGAGGGGTGGAGGTGGGAGCAATTCCCATCCCCTCATCCAACGAACACAGGACCCAACCGAGATTCCAGGCCATTTAAATCCCATTAACTCGGAGCAGGTGTGTCTGTGTGATTGGTGTGTGTGTGTTCAAGCACGCGCCAGTGGGACACATCACGTCAGCGCGCAAAGATTTCAGAGTCATCTGCCCTGTACTTTAGCCGAACCTTCATTATACGAAACAAACTACAATCGTGCTCGTCATCATCATCTCATAAGTACTAGAGTACCTGTCACATTTTCCCCCACAACGGTACGTATGTAGCAGCGCTCCGAAAAATCCGGTACTACAGAAAAGAGAAAAGCAAACCCTACATCCCCCTTAAACAAAAGACCGAAAATGGTTACTAATCCGTATGTAGCCTTAACTGTTTCAGGGGGGCAAAGGTCGTGGTTTATCGCGGAGATTGGCTTGCTTTAAAACGTCCTCCCAGGAGGTGATTAAATGCTGCCCGGCTGCCCTGCAGGGGTCAGGGGTCAGGGGTCATGTTTGTTATCTCCTCACGATGCTGATATACAATCACGTACTGTATATGGTGGCTTCTGTAAGAGGATTACGGGTGCCTTCGTGGGACAAACTGCACGACAGCCTAAAGATAGTCAGCGTGCGTGTGTGTGAGTGAGGGACGGAACGACCAGAGACACTGTAGGAAAAAAAACGGAAACTAGAACGCACACGGTAATGCAAAAAAAATAAATAAAAAAAACCTGCATTCCCTTCAAAAGCACAGAGTATGACTCAAGGCAAACGGTGCCTCCGTACGCCCTGCCACTCCATGAAAACCACCTGTCACAACTACGAATCCCAAACAAATTCCCATCGCGTACACACCAAACTATGGTCTATCAATAGGGTGGGAATTACTCTTCCTCTCCGTTGGACTCCGGAGATTGTAGCCGTGCTAATCCCCCCCCCCCCCCATGGCTAATGGCCCTATAGTAAGTCCTGTGTGTTGTTATGTAACAACGCGGGTAGTTGTCAACACTTGCCCGTTGGCCGTGTTAGGAGTCTGATGTATCCGCCCCGATAGCACGGATTAGACACCTCCATTAGAGTCCTCAAAGGCATTGGATTGATTCCTCCCTCATCTCCTTTCCTCATTTCATTTCCTTGCCTCTTCCGCCCCCTGACAATGGCTCAGTGGCAAGGAATATTGCAACGTGTGCTTAATTCATTGATTAATTCATGTGTGTGTGTGTGTGTGTGTGTGTGTGTGTGAACTGTATGTGTACTGTATGTGTGTGTGTGTGTGTGTGTGTGTGTGTACTGTATGTGCTTGTGTATGCGTGTGTGTGTGTGTGTGTGTGTGTGTGTGTGTGTGTGTGTGTATGTATGTGTGTGTGTATGTGTGTGTGTGTGTGTGTGTGTGTGTGTGTGTGTGTGTGTGTGTGTGTGTGTGTGCGTGCGTGCGTGCGTGCGTGTGTGTGTGTGTGTGTGTGTGTGTGTGTGTGTGTGTGTGTGTTTTCCTTTTATTTCTACCTCGCCCTCTCAACCACTCTTGGCCTGACACGGTAGACAGAGCGTTCTCCAAAATTCCTGTCCCCTTTGCTTTCAAACCGTCAGCCCACTGGTTCCATGTCTCCCAGTACAAACATTCAGTCACTAAACGACTTCATAGAGGGTTGCACTCCGTAGAAAGACGAGGGAAGCTTAAAAGCCGAGTTGAAAACGGTCGGGTGAACTTTGTCCGAGCTCGGGAGGGTCTTTTTCGCCCGAATGATTGGCGGGGCGCGTCGGATGAAAAAACAAAAGGTCTGTCCGGCGGTAGGCGTCCGTGGAGCGACTCCCACGACCACTTAGCGCTGACTCGTCACAACAGTAGAGGAGTTTAACCCTGTAACGACACCGCCGGGGGGAGGATAAAAGACACAACAACTTCCTGCTTCCCGTTTTCCGGCCTCAGAGGAAGCCGGGATCACGGACATCGACGGTGGAGGGGGGCCCGGGTGGGGGGTTGGACGGTTTTTGGAGAGGGGTGTTGCCCTTGGCGTGAGTGTTGTGGTGCCAGACGTGTACCGTACAGTTTTGGCTGTCTGTCCAGAGGGTGCCATGTGACAGGAAGTGGCCATAACGTGCGCTGGCCGTTCAGAAACAGCTCAGAAAAATGTCAGCTTTTAGTCCTTTAGTTCAAAATGTTTGTAACAAATTTTTTTTTTTTGTCCTTAGATTTTTTTTTTTTTATGTATCTCTCTGTCACTCTTTCATTCACTCCATCGCTCCCTCTCTCCCTCTCTCTCTCCGCCACAGAAACGGCGCCCAAGGCCTTCGGCATCCCCCTCTCCCTGACCATCGCCAACGACCGCGTGCACAAGCAACGGCAGGACGCGCTGAAGGAGAGCCGGAGGGACTGCCTGGACCTGGAGGCCAGCGTCCTGCGTTTCCGGGCCGAGAAGAGGCAGTTCTTCAACGGGTCCAAGGTGCCCGGCGGCGGCCTGTCCCCTGGGTCTCCCGTCTCGGCCGTGGGGGGGTTGTTTGAGGGGCCCGCCAAGCCGATGTCGCCCACGTTTCTGGACAGCACGGCGCGGGTGCAGAGGAGGGTGAGCGGACGGGCACGGCGCACACAGACACACACAAACACACACGTACAGTGTAAAAACACACACACACACACACACACAATACTAACACACATGTACAGTATAAACACACACACTCACAGTACTAACACACACACACACACACACACACAGTACTAACACACGTGTACAGTATAAACTATAAACACACACACACACACAATACTAACACACGTGTACAGTATAAACTATAAACACACACACACACAATACTAACACACCTGTACAGTATAAACTATAAACACACACACACACACACACAGTACTAACACCAACACAGTACACACACACGTACAGTATGAACACACAGACACACAGAACACACACGCAAACACACAGTACTAACACACAGTTTTGTTCGGTTTGGTTGGACGATTACAGAATTTTTCCACACACTCAAGTCAGTCCTCGACCCCACATGTCTTGTTTTCTAGATTAGACGTTCCACCCATGTGTAAGCAAACGTCCGCGACTGAAAAATGTGACCCCTTCACACTTTCCTTCCTAAGAAAACGAACGTTATGTTTACCTGGAGTGGAAGAGGTTTAGTTCAGCGTCAGGAGCAGGCGTGACTGTACAACAAGCGGTGGATGCCCCCGGAGGTCATCGATGGCTATCACGGTTTTGGCCGTATCCCCAGCGTGATATTATGTTTAGATGTTTATTATGTTCCTGTTTGATATTGAAAACCGGGAAGGCTTCAGGGGTGCAGCTGCGTAATCTCTCCTTCTCAATAACAAAATAGTTTTCATAAGCTAACCCCTATTACTGTGCAGTGTGAAACTCTAGACATCCCTCATCCCTTTCCACCCTTTCCCATTTCTCTCGCTCTCTTTCTTTCTTTCCCTCTCTTTGTCTATCGAAGCCTCCGCATGAATGTGCGTTTTCTGTGCGTGGGTGTGCATGTGCCTGTGCTTGTGTTCGTTTGAGAGAGAGAGAAAGAGAGAGAGAAAGAGAGAGAGAAAGAGAGACGAAGAAAGAGAGAGAGAAAGAGAGAGAGAAATAGGAAAGAAAGGGTGGAAAGGGAGGAGGAACATCTAGAGTTTCACACACACACACACACACACACACACACACACACACACACACACACACACACACAGACTAAATGCCCCCGTCTATATCCGCCCCGAATTCCCGCAGTTTGACGTTTTCACACCTCGGTGTGTTTTTTTTTCATTTTCTGATCTGAAATCAGTTGTTATGTTGCGGATCTGATATCTCCTGTCACACCAGAGGGGTGGAGACCTGATCCCAGACCAGCTATCAAGTGGTGGATCACGGGACACAGTAGGAGGAACAACCCGCTGGAACACAGCTTGAGTGGATGGCAGGACGTCTGATTGGATTTCACCGCGGGGCAAACACACAGCGGGGGGGCTCGGGGGAGGGGGGGGGGCTGGGTCTTTTCCCACGTACAGGGTGGAGGCCCGGGTAGGGTCACCTGCAGCAAACCCAGACCACCGTGTCAAGATGTACTACTGTGTAGGGCTGATATGTTTTAAGTGGGCTGAGTGAGTGAGTGAGTGAGTGAGTGAGTGAGTGAGTGAGTGAGTGACAGAGAGAAAACCTGAAATTGAATTGAGAGAGTGAGAGTGAAGAGAGAGAGAGAGAGAGAGGAGAGAGAGAGAGAGCGAGAGCGAGCGAGAGCGAGAGCGAGAGAGACGGTGAGGTCGGGGGCAAGAGTGCCTTGTTTTTTTTTGGATTAGGCCCCTGGAAAAGATAGACTGAGAGACTCCATTTTGTAGGAAACCCTTGTTCTCAGAGCGGTGAAATGGAGCTTTGGGGGTATTATGGATTGGTACCACGGAAACAACTAGTAAGAAAGGAGGTCATACATTAAGACACAAATTTGTTATGAATCTGCTCTTTATTGCGTCGTTCGGAAAACTTTTCCGTATACGACTCGGGATGAGCCGTAGTGGGTTAGAACGTATCCCTGTGATTCTGTGGGAATGATGAATCAAAGTAAATAAAACGAAGCTGTGCTGGGAAACGCTGTTCCTGTGCTGGAAAGAAAAGCGCTCAGGAAACTCGGGATTCTTTCAAACGAGTCCCAGACGAGTTTGATCTACGCTTTGCAGGAGAGTCCTCCCAGAATTCCACAACCCTCACCAAAAACAATTTCGACAGATTAAGGCATCAACCTCTGTAATAGATTTTCCGATACACTCTCTCTCTCTCTCTCTCTCTCTCTCTCTCTCTCTCTCTCTCTCTCTCTCTCTCGCTCTCTCTTGCTCGCTTGCTCGCGCTCTCTCTCTTTTCTCTCTTCCTCTCTCTCTGTCTCGCTGTGTCTCTCTACAAACACACTCCGTCTCTCTCTCTTTCTCTCTCTTCTGTCTCTCTCTCACACACACACACACA
>JAPMUY010004226.1:242500-290000 GCA_026901105.3 Galaxias olidus
CTACATCCTGTCTTCTATTTCTACTTCTATATCTGTGTAGTTTGAAAGCTCTGGTTTCTCAGTGATCAAATCCTCAGTAGGTGTTATCACATCTGGACTCAATGTAATCAGTGGGCAAGTCAGTGTGGCCTTTTGCATGGCAGGGTCGGCCCAAAGAGCGTTCAGCTTTTAGCCTTTTCACAGTTTAGCGTTTAGAGCGTCATACATTTTCAAACTGAGTTTAAAGCAGACAACGTGCTTGTAGTTTTGCTGACCTGGTCTAAAAAAAATCGGTTCGTGAGCAAACAGAAAAAAACAAACCTGTACAGTTAAGAAAAAATAATAATACTCTATTTCTGTCTCTCTCCAACTCAGTGGCAGCCACATCACGGTGGACGGCGGTGACTCAGGCGGCCGTCGGGACACAGCGGCGTCGCTGGACTCAGTGGGGGCGTCCAGCGACAGCCTGTCCCCCCTGGAGCCCCCCTCGCCCCTCTTCCCCCCCGACGGGAGCGGTGGAGACGGGACGCTGAGCAGCGAGGTGTTCCTCAACGTCCTGAGACTCAACCACAACAGGAAACGTAAGGGGACGCCTTATGATGAGACACCCGTAACGTTTAGAAATAGTATGTCTCAACCACAACAGGAAACGTAAGGGGACATGTTATGATGAGACACCCGTAAACGTTTAGAAATAGTATGTCTCAACCACAACAGGAAACGTAAGGGGACGTGTTATGATGAGACACCCGTAACGTGAAGAAGTGGTATATCCAATCCACAACGTTATGTTTAAGGTTGAAACACCTGTAGCGTTTAGAAGTCACGTACTTGGTCACGCAGTATGTTGAAATACCTGTGGTATTTTATCTGTATTTTCCCTGACAACAAGAAACACAATGTGGGTCACGTTTTAAGCTGAACACCTCCTTAAATGTACAACGTCAGCGTAACAGTCTGGTACTATCTCTCCCATCACAACACTAGTTGGCACTGCTGGGTGAAGTTAAATTTAAATTGTACTGCCATCTAGTGGTCCCGTGATTTGACTCTTATTTTTTGCATGTTGAAACAAAAACTCCTTTTGACATTTTTTATTTTGTTTGGAGGTATTGAAGGTGTTGTAAATGTGGCATCTAGTTTTACTTGGAAAAGTTAATTTGTGAAACATTCCCCTAGCATGTACAAACAGCAGTGCCTCTCTACCATCTTTTGCTCATTTGATCGACCTCTTCTTTGGCTAGTTTCGCACCACATTTCACACCATAAATTAGCTCATATGAGCAAGAACACTGACCAAAATTATTCTGGTTATTATGATCAATCAAGCTCCTCCTCTTCCTCCTCTTCCTCCTCTTCCTGTCCGTCAGGCTCCTCCGAGGGTCCCGGCAAATCCATCGGCGCCCTGCGTCAGTTCCACTCCCACCACAACCTCCTCAGCCTGGCCCTGCCGTCCGGAGGCTCCGCCCGGGGCCCGCTCGCCCAGCAGGACGCCGAGGGCGGGAGAGCCCAGGGGCGGAGGGACACGCTGGGGGGAGGAGGGCCCAGCTTCTCCCTGGGTGGTGGAGGAGGAGGACGGGGAGGGCGCTGCTTGAGTCGGAGCGGCTCGGCGGACAGCACCAGCATCTGGGTGAGGCAGACCCCCCTGCCGCCGCCCCCGGAGGAAGAGGGGGGGAAGACGTCGTCGGCCGCGTCCAATTTCTGGGACTTCTTCACGGGGAAGGGGTCGGGTTCGGAGACCATGGTATGACGGCGGGACCAGAGACGGGTGGTGGGGGGGGGGGTTCAACGTGGAGAGGAAGGTGGTGGTGGTGGTGAGGGGGTCTGAAGGTTTACAATTTGGGTGGATTCTACAGTTGTTTTGGCAATGGATGCCACTCGCTGGGAAAGGTTGTCGGTTCGTTTTTGAACACCCTGAAGAAGATGGATACTCGTGGATGAGGGTTTTTTTTGGGGGGGGGGGGGGGGGGGGGTATGGTTGCAGTGGGTGGGGCGAAAGCACACTTGGAAAAACTGTGTGCATGAAGAAGGATGGCCTTTTGTAGGAAGTGAGGTATGTAGCCACTGACAGGAAGTGTGACTGGGCGAGACGCCATTTTAAAGAGGAAGTGATATGGCCGCTTATGAGATTATAACTGGCAAAGCAAATTCCTTATGGTACATTTTGAAATGTATACATGTATACTAACAAGTCTCAAAGTCCGTAGATTAAAACCCATAAAACATTACGAAATGTATCTGTAGTTTTTAGAAGGTGGATGGTAAACTTTGTACTGCTCATATAAGATATTTTCACAGGAAACTTTTGGGAATATAATTCCATGTCCATCGACTGCGCTAAGTGCATGAGACAGTAGGGTGAGATACTGTGTAAATATTCTTCTGTATAGACACACACACACACACACACACACACACACACACCAAAAATATATATACCCAGAGACAGATGCAGTAACATAGCTTGGGACTACAGTGTAATGTATGTATGACAGCAGCTTCATAAACATGCAATTGAACCAACAATATTGTGAAAACAATACTGTACATATCGATTTGTGAAGTATGAGACTTCGTCCTTTGCTTTGTAGCTGTCAAGACTGTGTAGTTTGTATTCTTTGATGCCAAGATTTTCAGAAAGAGAGAGAGAGAGAGAGAGAGAGAGAGAGAGAGTATACTATACAACGAGACAATGACACGGTCATTTAAACACAACCACATCGTATTGTGAACCTAGCCTGCTCTCCTGTTCCTTTTTGTACGTAATCCATTATCCACAAGTTTCAGGTGTGGGTTATCCAAATAGTAAAACTGTACTAGTGTACCCTGGAGCAATACTATTGTGAAGGTTTGTGATTAAATATGCCCTCTCCAAAACAAACCTGTGCGATCACTTCCTGTCCTCCTTATGTAGTGTCACTCTGATGACCCTAGGGGGCGACATATGCATATCAACATTATGTAAACTATTAAGACCAATGTCCTTCAAACTTTATGGCAGTACCAAGTAATATTACAGCAATATGAATCAAATGAACAATCAAAGACTTTCTATATAATTTGAGAACTGTAATATGTATAAACACAGTATACTTAGATTTTATTTTATATTTGATAATATAACTTAGTGTCCGTTTGCTAGCCATGTTCTACTGAGTGTATAGGTAAGGTGGCATTGCGTCTATGTTTTTAACCTAAACAACGTATGAATTAAGTTTTCTATGGACTGTACAAAAACTTTTATCATTGTGTTACATTTACTGCTTATGAAAATTTTATCTTTGCTCATTTACCATGATTTACAGCGGAAGTAATGTGTCAAAAATGATTCAAAAATCAATATTTTTTTGTTTTACTTCAATCAAAAGTGTTATGAAAACAATTAGCAAGCACAAAAAACTTCTCAAAGTATGTATGGACACTTACTATGGAAACAAAAAAAACTTTTCAAAAATAAAATGATTTTGTCTGACTTTTCTTCAATCTCTTTACATAAATGAAAAACAGCTTCTGTGTGACCATTGTGATCCTGATATATTTGACACAAACTTTCCAAAAAACAAGTGCAAGCTTAAGACAATCTGGAGAAATAAAGCGTAACTTTTACTTTGAAGTGTCACATGTGTTTGTACCTCTGCCTTTATGGACCATTAATATTAGCATAGTTAATGACAGAACTTGACAGTGATTGTCAAACAAAATGCTTGACAGTACAAAATAATAAGCTATAATGTTTTGGTTGGAGGGTAAAGTTGCTGATGTAAAGAGGTAAACGTCATTAATCTATCTTGAGAGAACATGTGGTTTGTCTCTGATATGGACAAAATTTATATAATATATTTTTGAGAGTTCCCTCTCTCCTCTCTCGTACGAGTCCGTTGCGGGAACAGTCTTGTGCAAGAGCCCGCTTAAACGTTCTCCTGTTACTGTGCTTAAATCTTGAATTAAAGTGTTTGGGGAATTGCGTCAAGTTCTGTTTTTGGCACACAGAAGAGGAACTGGTAAAAAAATAAAAGAAACCGGAGAACAGTGACTCGAAAGATGCAAAAGCTCTGGATATGGACGTACACACGCAAACATTATTTGCACAGTCACACCAATTATTTTGCACTGAAACAGACACAAAAATGACCAAATCTTGATAATTCTTCAACCCTTTCCTTTGTTTATTGGAGACAGTTAGGCGATCATTCAAGTTTTTTTTAACCTTTTCAGACGTTGCACACATCACTCACATTGACAGCTCAGAGCCCCAACATAAGACCATGTTCAGCAACCCCTCACACTCCCAGAACCAACAGACGAAAACTATAAGTCGTCCCGTTATGGTTGGAGACAAATAAAAAGTATTTTAATTTTATAATAATTTGTAATAAACCAGAAGACAAGAAGTAATAGAGTAATATTAGAGATGACTTAAAAACATATAAGTAGCTAGTGACTTTTTTTTATTGCGATGTTAGGGTCACTGTGTTCACTTTTACCCCTTGACTAAAGAAAAGCAGATTTGAGAATCAAAACAGTGTGACGTTGTATAGGCAAAGACCCACACAGCATTTGGTTTGGGGAGCAGAGAGATTTGGTCAAGGACGTGAGAGGTTGCCAGACATGGGAAGAAAAAAAAACATTCGCAAAAGTCAATATATGTTTTAACACAGAAGCTCTTAACGCCTATATCCTTTTCAAAATATGGGTGACAATGCGATCAGTCAATCGATCGACTTAAAACGAACCTTCGATTGGATTCAATATAAATTTACATTCTAGGTGTGCACAGTTAGCGGAGTGAGAGTGGAATATTTTAGGAAACCCCAAAAAAAATCCTGAGTCACGTATGCTTTAAAACGGACAGAAACCGAAAGGGAATTGGGCCTCTCTGCTTCATCAACTCTGATGCATAAGGCGGTTAGGGACCGCTGTAAAAATAATTGTTGATTCAAACAGAAACGTCCCTCGGGGTGAATAAAAGTCTTATCTATATCTATATATCTATCTAACTTCGGGGTTTTCTCCGAACAAGGGGCGGTAAATAGACTGTTTTTACCGTTGATTATCTATGGGGAATTTGGTCTGCTGTACATGTCTTGCTAAACAATTATTTCTAGATTATTTTCCCCAGGTTCTCATTACCAATTGTACTAAATATTTACTACTCAGATTTAAAATCTGCGTCAACCTGAAATACTTCATAAGAACTTGGAGAGTTGGTCACAGCCTAACAACCATGAGAGTATAGAACCTTTGTATTTGAATAAATTGGTTTGTTTGTGACAGGCATGTTCAATCAAACCCAGATAGAACTGCCTCCCCCTACTCCACGACTTCTTGAGAGGACTTCAAATAGTAGTGATTATTTCAAGCAAGCAATTATTAATACTCCAATAATAACATCTTCATCTATTTACACATCAACTGTTTTAAACCCCGCCCCACCCCACCCCCGGAAAAAAATCTATTAAATTGTTAATAAACCCCCAAAATGCAGACCCAATAGAACAAAAAAACAAACATATTCAAATATGCTTGAACAGATTGTAAAACAAAAAGGAGCAGCTGGAAGTACATCAAATGCTCCCCAAGCCTTTCAAATAATCCAAAAACAATTTGGACTAATGGTCTCCCACTCCCTCGTTCTCCTCTCCTATGTGAGCTGCCTACTCAAGTATGGTAGACGAGTAGAATTAGTCAAATATATAAAATCACAAAAAGTGAAACATCTAGAGGAAAATTTTTTTTTAACGTTAGACATTCATGATAATATTAATTATATTCAAATAATAATAATAATAAGAGTCTAGTTTTAATAAGGGTTTCCCCTAAATGTATTTAAGTAATAAACTAATGACAATAAAAGGTCATTGGTGGTGACCACTTCAGTCTTTGGAGTTGGCTCCATATTTCGATACATTAAAAGTCAACGAAATAGCTGAACGTTCAATTATCAAAAGATAAATGATATACAATACAAGTTTGTATTGGCTTTTACGTAACCAAGCATCTTACGGTAAAAAATATACAATTTAAAGATAGTCTTAACACGGCAAGCGGTTTTAAATTATCAAGACGAAATCAACTCCTTAGCCTAAAATCTGCCCCACCCCCCAAAATAAATCTAGCGCCACATCACTGTCTCTTGTTCATTAATTAGTTAGTTCCCTGTTAAAAACAGCCTATAGAAGCAGCATTGGGATGGGAAGGAATGGATTACAACTTCTCGGACCTTTGAGACTTGGGACAGCACAAGGTGGGGGCGAATGATTTGAAAACCTTGACAAGAATGGGGATGACATGGTGCGTCAAGGGGGGGGGGGGGGGTGGATTGGATTGAAGAGACGCATGGTCGCCGCTCCGATTTCAATCTAGATCTGTGGAATGTAGGGTACTTTTTATCAACCACGGTCCGGAAAAAAAATCTCTGAACTGTATATTTCAATGGCATACGGACGTACATTCAAATAATACTAGACGCCGCCTGCCAGGCACGCTCATCTAACGTAAAACACATGAACAACTCGCAGGCTAGCGGGAGTGTTTCCATCTATTCCAACGTGAAAGGGTGCGCTCGCTTTACAACCCCCGGTTAGCTCTGATGGGTGGAGGTAGGAGTCAGTCTTTGTTGTGTGAGTGTGCATTCATTTTAATTAGCAGCCAAGAATTCCGATTGAGAACTTTGCTCCCCCATCTGGGCTACACTAGGTTGTATAGCAAGCAAACCCAGAAGGAATTTAAATTACCTCACTGGCAGTGTAGCCCCCGTACTTCTCCTTGCCCAAACAAAATCTGTTTGGTTTGTGCGTTTCAACAAAATACGTGGAAGAAAAAAAACAGGCAAAGAACCAATGGTTGGAGCCCGTCTACCTCAGCCAATGGCTATGTAGGAGAGAGCAGACGGAAGATAGGGTGCATCTCAATAGCCTTCCAGTAACTCCCTATTCCGGGTGACACAAGGACACAGGAAAGGTCAGCCACTGCTGACTATTGAGTCACACCCCTAGAGTGAAGCAGGTGTACGGTGTATATATTATGTAATGCACACTGCTTAACAAAACAGCAGACAAAAATATTAAAAAGTTAGGCACCTTAATTAGTGCACCAAACAGAAGTGCACAAGATCCAGGCAAATTGCACAGAACAACTACCAAAAAAAAGAACAACAGCACAAACCATCCCAGAATACATGACAACTGCCAACGTTAGAACGTTGTCATAGGAACGGGAAGTACGTTTGGGCAGTGTTTAAGAGCCAAAAGGAGACGTGAGCGAGACCTGTCCTTTGAGGGACACATCCATTCAAAATACGTCAGTGAGGTACACACGTGTAAAACACAATTCTACTAACGTACACAATCTGTTGGCCTGTGTGTAGTGTAGGAACAGTTTGAGGATGATGTAATGATCAGAGGAAAAAAATGACAAAAATTAAACACAACCGGAACGTCCCTTCAACAGATGACAGGACTGAATTTGAGATTTGACCAAAAACAAAAACAAAAGTCTTCAAAATTAAAGTTGAAACAATCACAAAAATACCAAATTAGGTAGCAAAACATTTGAGTTTACTATAGAAACCAAAGAAATACCTGGCACCAAATACTATGCCCTGTAGACCGTTGGGAAAACAACAATATCATATTTTCTTACAAACTCTTAGTATACTGTTTCCTGTTATTCTCTGTTGTGGCACCGGGAAAAAAAACGACCACTTTAATCAATAGTGGCATCACCGATAACACCACATGTGTCGCTAGCACCCTGTGGTGAAGCTAACTTCCTGTTAGCCTGGCCCTATAGAAAGCCCTACGGATGTCAGCGGGAAGCTAGCAGGTGCAATATGCATATGCAATACAAACAGAATGCCGCCAAGGCGAGTGACGACGATGATGATGATGACAATGGTTATGAGGATGAAGAGGAGGCGTTGCGCTCTGTCATTTGTATTTCTTCTTGCAACATTCCGATTAGGTTTCCTGTCCCAACTGATGATCCAACTGCTCCACAATCCATTGCTCCAGTCTTGAAAATGGACTCCCTCCTTCTACTCGTTTCAATTGGTGTTCCAGTGCAATAAGCTCCGCCTACTGGGAAAAAAGCCTGAATATTTATATGAGTGCGTTGGGCGGAGCTTCCGGCAGCCTGAGCCCCTCCCCTTTTTGGCTGAGTGACAGTTAGTACAGGGCTGTCCCATTGGCTGTTTCAGTCCCTGGACTGATAGAACAAGATGTATCCTGATTCAGAGTTCTTGGAAATGTCCGACGTCAGCCCGTAGAACTCCTCAATCGCCTGGGCGTCGATTTTCTGTTGACAAAAGGCAAAAGAAAAGGAAAGAAAATATATAATCTAATATAAATATATATATCTCGCCTGGGCTTCGATTTGCTGTTGACAAAAGGCGAAAGGGAAAAAAAATATATATATATATAATTTAATATAAATATAAATATATGTATATATCGCCTGGGCGTCAATTTTCTGTTGACCTAAGGCAAAAGAAAAGAAAATATAATATATATATATATATATATAAATATATGAAACTGTTCTCAACAGGAGCGTGAAAATTATAAAATTATTTGCCGCAACTATAGCAGGAAGACTCTCGTTCAAAATCAGCACTTGCGTCTGATCATTCCATGAACCTGGCTTTAAAAACAGACTCAAAGATACACACACTAGAATTGGTTCCAGTCCAATCAGGAAATGTAACGAAGTGATCCATTTGTTTAGCCTGTTAGCGGCTTTCAAGAGCGTAGTCAATGATCTTGGCAAAAATAAAATACAGTACTGTGCATAAGTTTTAGGCAGGGAATTCTGTTTTGAAGGCGAAGGGTGGTCACACCAAATGTTGATTTGACACAGATTTGCTTTGCCCTCGCTTTGTATTTCATAAATTGATAGATAAAAAAATAAACAATTAACATTTGTATTTTTACATATTTGTTTTCTAACTTTAAAGACTTCACACCTGCCTAAAATGTTTGCACAGTGCTGTACATCAGTCCAGGATACATCAGTTTCCTAAAGCGTAGTCTGGCTCTACGTCACACGTCGGTTTCATACAACCAGACAGTGGATTAGTTGGTGAGGCAGTGTGTGGAGTCGTGATGTGTACAACAAATAACCCTCACCCCCAAATAAGAAGAGAGGGAGAAGAGCAAAAAGACGCAGTAAATAAGAGACAAATGATGATAGAGATAGATAGATAGATAGATAGATAGATAGATAGACAGATAGATAGATAGACAGACAGACAGACAGACAGATAATGGGGGGGGCGAGAGGGCCGAGACAGAACAAAAAATGAACAAAATCTAAAGATAGGGAAGATTCTGTGATATTCGTCCGGCATCTTTCCCCCCCTCTCTCTTTCTCTTACTCGTATCTAAAGATCTAAAGATAGACACGAGTAAGAGAAAGAGAGAGAACAAAAAGAGATGCCGGACGAATATCACAGAATCTTCCCGAGTCCAAATCCCACTGGCTTCTATTCTCCGGGCCGAGCGGAAACTTCCAGAACCCCCTTCGTCCCGCGCTCCCCACACACCAGCCAGATGTGAATATGGGCTCGCTTCCCATCACAGTGGGAGAAACAGAAACACCATCTGGATAAACCCCTCATGAACCCACAGCCCCACACTGATCTAGAGTCAGTCTCACAGTCACGGCGCTTAATGGTTTAGACTAGAGGACAAACTGATCTAGGGTCAGTCTCGCAGTCAAGGCGCTTTATGGTTTAGACTGGAGGACAAACTGATCTAGGGTCAGTCTCACAGTCACGGTGCTTAATGGTTTAGACTGGAGGACAAACTGATCTAGGGTCAGTCTCACAGTCAAGGCGCTTTATGGTTTAGACTGGAGGACAAACTGATCTAGGGTCAGTCTCACAGTCACGGTGCTTAATGGTTTAGAATGGAGGACAAACTGATCTAGGGTCAGTCTCACAGTCACGGTGCTTAATGGTTTAGAATGGAGGACAAACTGATCTAGGGTCAGTCTCACAGTCACGGTGCTTAATGGTTTAGAATGGGGGTTTCCGTGGCGTGACAAACTGTTTTGGAGTCAGAGGTTACACCAGGAATACACTTATGGAAAAAGCAGGGCCTCAAATTGAAATGGCTCACTGTGACTGTGTGCCCGTATGGGAAAAATTTACATTTAAAAGCCGAAACGTATATACAGTATCTCTCACACACGCTATACCAGTGTAGACGCCTAGACGGTACTGCTGGATATAGCTATCTCTGCACTTTACCACGCGCACACGCACACACACACACACACACACACACACACACACACACACACACACACACACACACACACACACACACACACACACACACACACACACACACACACACACACACACACACACACACACACACACACACACACACACACACACACACACACACACACACACACACACACACACACACACACGTGTGTTTTGACTGCGGTAATGGAAGAAGCAGGGAGGTAGCACACTGAGGTACTGGCTGGTGGTTTTACTAGAGGCGGCGGTCCTGTTCAGTAATAAGGAGAGGAAAGTTAATCAGCCCTGCGGGGAGTTTGCTTCCATGTGGCTCTGGTGGGTTTGTACCGGAGAACCACTCCAGGCGGAACCGAGCGACGGAACAGATGGTGCCACGGGTTCTACAGTTCTACAGCAATGCGTCTGTAAAGAGCTGCACTGTCTGACGTTAAGGTACTTTTATGAAACGCAAGGTAGAACGATAGATAGTAGAACTGTGAACGACAGGACAATATATGATAGATGAAGATAGATAGATAGATAGATAGATAGATAGATACATACATAGACAGACAGACAGACAGACAGACAGACAGACAGACAGATAGATAGATAGACAGATAGACAGATAGACAGATAGACAGATAGACAGATAGATAGATAGATAGATGTAATAAGAGAGAGAGAGGGTTAGAAAGGTAGTGAGAGAGATAAAAAGATAGAGGTAGCAAAGGAGGTAGAAAGGTAGTGAGAGAGACAGAGGTAGAGAGAAATAGAGCGAGAGAGAGGGAGTGAGAGAAAAAGATACCAAGTCAGTAGTTTAGTCCCCAGGCTCTTATTAAACAAGTTTTTAAAAATAAAAAAAATCCCTTCATCTTCTTCCTCCACCTCCTCCTGTTCCTCTTTCCCTAATTCTCTGTCTATCCTGTCCTCTTCACATCCTCCCTCCCTCCCTCCCTCCCTCCCTCCTTCCCTCGTATTCATAACAGCCTCCTCGTCGTCCACAGCGACGGAGAACGGAAACCGACACGCGGGCATCCCCGGTCTACGACACCATTTTTGGGAGCGCCGGGTGGGTGGCCTGGGAGCCGACCCCCCCCACCACCCCCGGTCCGGAAGCGGGAACGCCGCTCGGAATACCTGACGTGCGGGGGTCGGAACGCCGTGAATGAAGTTGGACGCGGTACAAAAAGGCGGTGTGGGGAAGCAGAGACTATGGGCTATAGTAGGACATCACAGGCTAGATTACAGTCATCATCAGGACACAGCATATGAACAAAACCACTAACAGATTCACTATAGAAATAGATTATTAAGTCAAATATAACCGTCCTATCCTATGACGAAGGATAAATTAGATCGACTAAACCAAATCATATAATGAAAATAATTTCTGGTCAGACGGCACAGTAATAAGAACATTTTCAATATGTCACGACTTCTTCATTTAGCAATGCAAGTCAGTGTGTTCTAGAGAGAGTAACCGCTGATGGAAATAACAGACACTCAATATGTCTGATTAAACATCAGGCACGGAAGAAATGTCTTCACGACCTCTGGAAACAACCAGCCAATCTCTCTCTCTCTCTCTCTCTCTCTCTCTCTCTCTCTCTCTCTCTCTCTCTCTCTCTCTCTCTCTCTCTCTCTCTCTCTCTCTCTCTCTCTCTCTCTCTCTCTCTCTCTCTCTCTCTCTCTCTCTCTCTCTCTCTCTCTCTCTCTCTCTCTCTCTCTCTCTCTCTCTCTCTCTCTCTCTCTCTCTCTCTCTCTCTCTCTCACTCTCTGAACTATCCCAGGTATTCCCCTGGGATGAAACGCCCGACGAGAGGAACTGGGAGCGCTGTGAATCACACAGAAAACACTAGAAGGATATGGAGGAACGATGCTGGGAAGCGGTGGGTGTGTGTGTGTGTGTGTGTGTGTGTGTGTGTGTGTGTGTGTGTGTGTGTGTGTGTGTGTGTGTGTATGTCTGAAATTGCAGCTCAACACAAGCCATTCTTCTTGATATGAGGGGCTCATAAACAATGAGATCAAAGCGATGCTACATCATCCTGGAAATCCATAAACCTTTCTCTCAACCATCTCCAGTATTTGGACTGCTCATAGAGAGAAAAGAAAAGGAACAGAGAAAAGGTTTAAGGAAGAGGACTCTACAGTGGACTAACGACAAAGCTACAAGTATACCATAGTAGGAAAATCCTTGTTTTGAGCGAGATGTAGAGAGTACTACACATAGGGACGTTTGAAGGGTATTTCACCCTTTTATGATATCTGAGGGGAACCTCATAATAAAGTCAAAGAATTCTCTGTGGACCATGGGATGTTCTGAAGGAGACATGACACAGCCAGAGATCAGAAGAAAGGTAACTGAGAAATGTCATCTATGTTTGACAAGTAACTGACAACGGGAGGACATCTTTTGAAATGTAGCGAAGGAGGAAATCTTGGTTTGACGGGTAGCTAAGGAAGCGACTCGCGGTACCACGTTTCACGGGGTAACTAAGGAAGTGAGGCTCTGTTTGATGGGGTAACTAAGGAAGTGAGACTCTGTTTCACGGGGTAACTAAGGAAGTGAGGCTCTGTTTCACGGGGTAACTAAGGAAGTGAGACTCTGTTTGACGGGGTAACTAAGGAAATGAGACTCTGTTTAACGGGGTAACTAAGGAAGTGAGACACTATTTGATGGGATAACTAAGGAAGTTAGAATGCGTTTAACAGGGTAACTAAGGAAGTGAGACACTATTTGACGGGGTAACTAAGGAAGTGAGACTCTGTTTGACGGGGTAACTAAGGAAGTGAGACAGCGTTTAACAGGGTAACTAAGGAAGTGAGACTCTGTTTGCCGGGGTAACTAAGGAAGCAGAGCGCGGGGGCGGCGGTGGTCTTGCTCACCTCCACGATGTCGTCGTCAAAGAGGAGCCAGAAGCCATGGCTCTTCACTATGGTGATGTAGTGGCCCCGGTTTGGCCCGCTGGAGGAGGAGGAGGAGAGAAACACACGTCAGGAACAGGTTGGGTGTCTATACACACATAACACACACACGTGCACACACACAAACACACATTGACACACACTCAGAACGGAGCAGGCATGGGTTTGGGACTGGCATCACTGGCACACTGGCATCAACCCCCCCCCCCTTCCCACACACACACACACACACACACACACACACACACACACACACACACACACACACACACACTGACCTGCCGCAGTGGACCACCACGGCCACCAGGTCGTACATGCGGTCGGGGTTGGTGGCGTCGCCCGACGTGTTGAACAGGCGGAGCTCCAGGGGGAAGACGACGCGGTAGGACAGCTTGGTGTAGCGGTGCAGCTGCTCCATGTACTTGAAGCGCTTCAGGTGCAGGGCCAGGATCATGGGCAGCTTCTTCACCCGCATCCTGGAGGGGGGGGCGGAGAGAGAGAGAGGGAGAGAGAGAGAGGGGGGACAGAGGGAGGGAGAGAGAGGGGGGGGGTGGGGGAGAGAGAGGGAGAGAGAGGGAGAGAGAGGGGGGGGGGACAGAGGAGGGAGAGAGAGGGGGGGGACAGAGAGGAAGGAGAGGAGAGGAGGCGGGAGAGGAGGGAGAGAGATCTGGACAGAGAGCGACACGCAAAAACGGGAGAGGGAGAGAGAGAGAGCGAGAGAGAGAGAGAGCAAGAGAGAGAGAAGAGAGAGCGAGGGAGAGGTGGAGGAGAGAGGGGGGTAGAGTAGAGGAGAGAGAGAGAGGGCAAGGAACAGATAGAAGGGAGTGAGACAGAGGGGGAGACGGAGACGAGGAAGACACCGAGACAGGGGAAGAGGAGGAGGAGGAGGAGGAGAGAGAGGCAGAGGGAAAGTTAGGTCAGCAGGTTTTGCTGGGAATTGTGTTGTTATCTTTATCCGGTCCTCCATGTGAAGGATGTGACGGGAGAGGGCACAGGTAGGAAGGGGGGAGCATCTCCATTTTTGGGGGGGTGTCAGTGAAGACTAACAGATATACCTAGAGTGACAGAGTTTTCCAGGATCCCCCCCCCCCCCCACCCCCTATCCCCCTGTTCCTGGAAGGTCTAAATAAAGCCCCGCCATGGTGCAGAGACATTGACATCAGTGTTGTGCGTCGTCGTGCTGCGTTGAGAGATTGCACCGTGCTGACGGCACCAGGGCTCCTGTTTAGGCTGCTAATGCCTCAACAACTAGCTGGCCGCAGAACAACCCCCCCCCATCCTAATGGACAATACCCAGTGCACTTAACAAGGGAATGGTGCCTGTGTGTGTGTGTGTGTGTGTGTGTGTGTGTGTGTGTGTGTGTGTGTGATGTGTGTGTGCACATAGCTGTGCTGAAACACACACACACACACACACACACACACACACACACACACACACACACACACACACACACACACACACACACACACTCGTACATAACGGACTGAAGAAGCACGCTACAAAGGTTTCGGTACGGTTGCTGCGGCAACAAAAGACACGCTCTCTTTCTCCTGTTTACGTTTCCAACCGCTGTTTCCACACGGGGTGGTGGACACACTTTCAGCTTGCACTAGAAAGCGTCAGCGATTCGAAAAGGAAGCTGACCTTATTCTTATTTGATTTGTTTGTACTTTCAAAGTAACTAAAGTAAGAATGGCTCGCTGTGCAAGCGAGGTGACTACACCTGGTCTCAGCGCCTGCACCTTGAGATGAAACATTGGGAGTCCCGTTGATGCATGAAGCGTCATATGCTTTGTCCGAAGGAGCAGAAACGTATATATAAATACATGTGTTCTGAGAATAAGGTCCAGTCCAAAAAGTACATTTTTTTTGGTAAAAAACCACACACACACACTTTGGACTCACCGTTTCTGGGCTTCCTGTTTACTCCGACATTGCTCACAGTAGTACTTGTATTCACTACATAAGGTCTCTGTGTTACTGAACCCCCTGTGGAGACAACACACACACACACACACACACACACACACACACACACACACACACACACACACACTATTTAAGCAGTTGAGAGGACTCTAAAATTTGAGTTGCATGAAAGTGTGTGTGTGTGTGTACCTGAAACATGTGTGTGTGTGTGTGTGTTTGTGTGTGTGTGTGTGTGTGTGTGTGTGTGTGTGTGCCTGAGACAGTGGTATGTGTGTGTGTGTGTACCTGAGACAGAGTGTGTGTGTGTGTGTGTGTGTGTGTGTGTGTGTGTCCGGGACAGTGGTAGGTATGTGTGTGTGTCAGATGGAGAGAGTGTGTGTGTGTGTGTGTGTGTGTGTGTGTGTGTGTGTACCTGAGACAGTGCGTTATTGAGGTGTTCTGTTCCACGTCCACAGACAGGTCCAGGAAGTCTTCGTCTTTGCTGCTCACCTGCATCACGCACAGAAAAGAACAGCGGCATGACCCTCAACTCAAACTCTACCAATCAGCGTGTTTCACTGGTGCACTCCCACAGCTTCAATAGTGGAAACGGAACGCGTCTCATTGGTCAATAACGTCACTCACAGCTTCCCAGTTGAGACAGCGCGTCTAATTGGTCAAGCATAGCATCACTCACAGCTTCACAACTGAGACAGCGCTTCTCATTGGTCAATCATAGCATCACTCACAGCTTCACAGTTGAGACGGCACGTCTCATTGGTCAAGCGTAGCATCACTCACAGCTTCACAGTTGAGACGGCGCGTCTCATTGGTCAAGCATAGCATCACTCACAGCTTCACAGTTGAGACAGCGCGTCTCATTGGTCAACGTGCCCTGGAAGATCTCGTGGACCCAGGTTTGCTGAGTCTTCTCTCCTGCCTCCGGCTCTCCTCCTCCTCCGCCGCCTCCTCCTCCTCCTCCCTCTCCTTCTCCACCTCCTCCGTTCTGCACCAGTCGGCCGTTCTGCTGCCGGGCCGGGCCCTTCTCCTCCTGGAGGAGGTCAGCGATGGTGTTCAGGAGGTAGTTGAGGAACTCGTGGGCGTCCTGTTGCATGTAGTTGTCAAACAACTCTGGAGGAGGGAGAGAGGGGAGGAAAAAAGGGGGATGAGAGAGAGAGGATAAAAGAGGGACGAGTAAGAGAGTAGGAAAATGAAAGAGAGAGAGAGAGAGAGAGAGAGAGAGAGAGAGAGAGAGAGAGAGAGAGAGAGAGAGTAGGAAAATGAAATGAAAGAGAGAGAGAAAGAGAGAGAGAGAGAGAGAGCATGGATTAAGGGAACATATTTCAGTATGCCCACAGATAATGATTCATTCCGGTTAGAAAACCGTGCCCATTGGTTGTCAAACAAACTCCCGAGTCGGCGGACGGAAGAGGAGGAGGAGGGATAACAGTCAGCTGTTTGCCAGCCATTCCATTAGGGAACTGCTTCTATTGGTTGTGCATTTCCTTGTCAAACAAGTATGGACGGTAAAAAGGTGAGAGAGAAGGGTGGAAACGATTAAAATAACAAGAGAGAGAGAGAGGGAGAGAGAGAGAGAGAAAATGGAATGACGAAGGGGAGTCAGTTCAGTCCCTGGTGATCGTTTGAGTAACAAGTGGGCATCTTGCCTGCGTGGTAGCTACCTAACAACACAACAAGAGAAAGGGATATCAAAAAAAGACAGTGAAAGAGACAGCGCCGAAAGGTCCGGTGTTTTCTCAGCTCTCGTTAACTGACAAACTAAACGTCCCAACGGGAGAACTCGTGGACGAGGAACTCCAAGAGGAGAGGGCTCTTTGAAAGTTTCCAGCATCTTGAAAGACGTAAACAAAAAAAACTAAAAAAAGCCACACCGTCCTAAAATCCTTCTCGTATGATCAAGCAAAAGTTGTCAAACTAGTAGTTCTTTTTTTCAATATCATTCCAAAAAACAAAAATCTGAGTTTTATTGGTCTTACTACCTCTCGTTTTTCTCCCACTTTGTCACCACCCCTTTCATCCCCTCCTCTCGTCCTCTCCTCTCGTCCTCTCCTCTCGTCCCCTCCTCTCGTCCCCTCCTCTCGTCCCCTCCTCTCGTCCTCTCCTCTCGTCCTCTCCTCTCGTCCCCTCCTCTCGTCCCCTCCTCTCGTCCCCTCCTCTCGTCCTCTCCTCTCGTCCTCTCCTCTCGTCCTCTCCTCTCGTCCTCTCCTCTCGTCCTCTCCCTCTTTCTTTTCGAGCACTCACCGTTCTCCTTCCTCAGGCGGGAGATGAACTTCTTGGGGGGGATGACGCCCACCTTCTTCTTCTGCGTGGCGATGCTGTTGAACAGGTCTGACAGACAGGTGAGCAGGGACTCCTTGCGGCGAGGCTGCACCTTGGAACAAGTTCACCGTCAGTGACATGGCACGCCGACCACCACGTCAACACGAAAACACACGGAATAATAATAATAACATACATACAGTATATATATATATATATAGAGAGAGAGAGAGAGAGAGAGAGAGAGAGTATTATTGTTGCTGAGTGACTGAACATAGTGACGCACTTTTTAAGAAACACAAGACACTTAAAAAAAAAAGAGATGACGACAACGTAAAAAAAAGAAAATAAAGAAACAGTATTGACGTTTGTGGTACGACAGCTTCTGACAAGACTGTTTATAGAATGACGTGCTTTTTAAGAGAAACACTGAGAAACATAGGAGACGCTTTTTCAACAACAGAGACGACAGACAGCACAGGAACCGGTACTAAAAACATCGGCCCCCTGCAGGCACCCCACCCGCCACGTCATCGCGGCCTGCCATGACCTATTAGATGTCCTGCTGTGCTTTTGGAGGAGCGAGTCGCCGTTGACGACCAGGTGTGTGTGTGTGTGTGTGTGCGTGTGTGCATGTGTGTGTGGCGGGGGCCTACCTTATAGGCCAGCACCTTCTCTCTGAAGGGACGACAGAAGTAGAGAGCCTGCAGCACAGAGTTACAGTAGCAGGTGTTGCCAAACTGCAAGGAGGGGGGAAAAAAAGAAAGGGGGATGGAGAGAGAATAGTGAGGGGAAGGGAGGGTGGGAAAGGAAGAATAGAAGATGATGAAAGAAGATGAAAGAAGTGAAATGGGAGTGACCAAATTAGAAAAGAAAGTCTGCAGGAATTTGTACCGTAGCGCAGCTGTTATGGTTCAGATTTTGTAAGCGGTTGCGTGTTGCTTTGTTGACTGACACTTACGTTAACCAATCCAAAGTAGTGCTCGTTAACGGGAAACTGTTCCGGTCCAATCTCCTTCTCCAAAGCGGAGGCATTGGCTCCCTGGAGGAGGGGACAAACAGTCAACATGTTCAGCTATGTGACACTCACCAAAGCACTTTGGGAACAAACAATGTTATGATACAGGCTTTTTATTCTTCAAAACTTTTCTTTCCGTGCTGTCAGGAGCAGAGGTCGTGTGAGGTCACAGTAGGTTTGCGTGGGTGCCATAGCCCCCTCAATAACGACACAGCGCCCTGTGCTTGAAGTTGGACTCCAGGATTCGATATGGCTCAGCTGCATTCTATGCTTGGATTCTAAGTTTTTATCTGCTTCAGCTGCATTCTATGCTTGGATTACAAGATTCTATACGCTTCAGCTACATTCTATGCTTGGATTACGTGATTCTATATGCTTCAGCAGCATTCTATGCTTGGACATTCTATGATTGACATGGAAAGAGGCGGGACTTCAACCACAGCGGTTGAACCTCCATGTTCTCGTGAGCAGTACGTCCTCCACCGAGTCGGGGGGGGGGATGGGGATAGGGGGGGGGGGGGTGACGTGCCACAATCACGTAGTCCTTAGCCACAAGGACCTAGGATCCTTAGGATCTTTGAGAACATTGTTGCGCAACTCGCTTTGGTGTCAAAGGGCGATTTCCTTCCCTTAAGAGTCAAGGAAGAGATTTTGATCATGTGGCTTTCTTTTCTGAGAAGGAGCAGAGACAGAGAGGAGATAGTGGGATATCAGCCGGTCTTGCTGACTGTTACTTCCTAGTTGTACCATAGACCTAGGCGTATCACCTGAATCGGGGGTCTTACTGTTAACAAACGCCTGTAACAAATATATAAAGAGGAGGAGGAGGAGGAGGTGTACAACCTTCAGCTAAAATCATCACAACAAAAAATATAGTAAGGCCAAGCCGGTCCAAGCCAGGCCATTCTTTTGGTCTGTGTGTGTGTGTGTTCATTTGTGTGCCACTCTTGTATCAGGTTGGGCTGCCCAAACAATGGTGTAAACATGCATTCGTTGCTAACCATTCGGTCAATGACAAACACTTATGTTCTCGCGCACACAGACTCCACTCCACAATCCATTGTCAGCACATAAAACAAATTCTATGCAATTTTATTTCTTGACAACTGTAAATGAAGATGCAGTTGATCATAATGGGACACAAGGTAAGATGATTAGTAAAAAATGATATCAGACATGCAGAGTTACTTACTACAGGTCATAAACAGACCAAAAAGAAATATGCCACCCGTCATTGGGATGGATGGATACACCCATAACATTGAGAAATAATTTAGATTATGATACGAAGAAAGAATATAATCAACTGTTAGCTGAGGTAGAATTAGGGTGCGTCTGAGACAACTTTAACAGGGGATAGTAACCGATTTGCCTTGCCTTTCCCCAGCCGTGCGTCTAAAACAAGCAGTTTTAATCTTTATAGATCTTTACCAAACAACACTAACTGTTTGATTATATGCATAGTACGATATGTATAGTTTATGCAATGTAAAATAACAGCTCTAACACAAATGTTATGACTAATGCAATCACTTTGCAAACAAACTTTGTTTTGTTGACACTGACCAGCTAACGTCGTTAGCTTGTGCTAGCAAGGTAGCTATCTTGTTGGCTAACGAGTTTACCACCAGCTGCAAATGGCAAGCTAACTACAAGCTATCTGGCAACCTACCCTTGATCAACCCCTACGAAGCACACCAAATCCCACACCTAACTTTGTTTATTTTATGTATCAAACTAAATGATTTAATCAAGAACAATCAGTGTAATAATACATGTAAATAATACTAAATTAATCACGTTAGCTAATAACTGCTAACTGCTTAGCAACTTTTTGGAAATCCTCTGTCATCATGTTGTCCTGCGAGGGTTAGCCAGTTAGCTAACATTAGCTCGAGCATTACATTACATCAGCTTGTTGGCTAGGTAACAAGTTAGCCCCCCATAGCATACTTAGCATGCTAGCTCAACGCAGTGGCAACAATCTCAGAAATTAAACAAGCAGTAGATCCCAAAAACATACCATCGTACAAATCGAGGCAATCTTTCGGACTGTCATCAGTATTTCCATCCGCAAGCCGCCATATCGGACCGAACCCCAATTTTAAAATTGTGACAGCCGCTATGGCTGGAGTTCCGGGGAACCTTTTTGCTGTCCAGCTTGAGAATGAAGAGGGAGTGTCTCTGACGCACTGCCCACTGGTGTCTTGACTCGATTTGTTATTTCTGGATATTTTTTTGTGGGCGGCGTTTCATCTGTTTATAGGTTTACAAAGCACAGTACGTTAAGTCGGTAAGACCAATATGCCAAATCAAGCAAACCCCATGTGTGAAATTTGTAATAGGGCCAGCTTCAGGGCTCGACCGTGAGGTCCCAAAGCCTTTCTAAGCTTGATGTACAATTACATTAGACATTATACAAATTAATATGTGACTCAATTATGCTACGGGCAATTAATGTGAAGGACGTTATGGCATAATTTTGAACCAGGCTAGTCCTACAATGGTATACATTCTAATAAAATATACAATACAAAAAGTGAGAAATGCAACTCGATTGAGATTTTGATTGACCTCATAACATCCCATGTGAACAATTTAATGCATTATTTGTGATTTAAAGAAATATTAGGGCAAGTTTTTAGATTTTTATTATATTATTTTTCTACAAACCGGAATATGGGAGTAACCTAGCAAAGTTCTCATGAGACAGATTTTCTCTCTCTCTCTCTCTCTCTCTCTCTCTCTCTCTCTCTCTCTCTCTCTCTCTCTCTCTCTCTCTCTCTGAACGAGGCACTGGTGCAGTTAGTTGTCTCGAAGTGGAAAGAGATCACTTGTCAACATCGCGACTTCTTGGTGAAAACACACCACATTTTTTTGTCCTGTTAGACACTATGTGGGCTGCATTTTGATGAGCAATATACTTGGGAGGAGACAACGAGAAAACTAACTGTAAAAAAAAAAAAAGAAGGAAACTTGTTGAGCGCTATCAGTGGAATAGAACTGACCTGCAGGATTACTTCGAGAAAATATAATTTCAACAATTCGTTATGCACTATAGGATTTTCTTATTTCTTAAATATCATGGATTAGACAAAACTACCACCCTCTTAACCATTCTAAGAAGATACGGGTAAACTAGACGATAAATTGGAAATAAGAACCAGTTCCAAGACTAACTGATAAGGGGAGCTAAATGCGTCTAACGATCGACCAACCAAGAACAATGAATAATAGCGGTTCTAGCAACTTTTTGCTAGTTCCTATACCTGAATACCCCGTTCTGGACTGTGTGCCCAACAAAAACGTTAAAATTGTCGTTTTGGGAGCGAGCAGCGTCGGGAAAACAGGTAGGCCACGCAGAGTTGACAGTTTTGAAGAACCAAAAAACTGGCACTCCAATGTATATGTTTTTTCTCTGTGTGAAACACGTTTATGTACATTTCCAAATAATAGGCCTACCCTTTATGTTTGTTGGTGCTTCCTTTATGTTTGTTGGTGCTGTTTTATTTATTTATTTTTTTACAATCAAAAACCTTTATTTATTTACAATAACAAAATAATGTAGGCCTAAAATGCCTTCAAAATCGATTGCCCTGTTGCTTAAAACGTGTCAGTATTTAACATTGTATAGCCTGCTTTCTGAGATACTTTCTTTAGTACCTGGAGAAGTTTATTGAGTAAGGGTTTCGGTCTGATGCAAAGCCAACTTTGGTGATATTCATATAAACATTCTCGCCAGGGGGCGACACGTCTGATGTCCAGATGTAATTCCCAGACAGCGGGAGTTGTACTTGGTGGCACGTCCTCAGAAACAAACATGTCAGTTATGAAAAGCATCTGCTGTATCTTAAGATAAAATTAACAAAGATTATTCCTTCTAAAACCTGACTAAATACATACATAAATATATTATAGCCAAGTATTCTTACTATCCTACAACAGTATGATAAACAGTGCCTGGTGTGGAAATAATTTCAATTTAAATATTTATTTATTTTTTTAGGAGGTATGAATGATCTGCTCATGAACATCACAGTTACATTTTCACTTACATCACATCCTTCTTTGCTTACAGCTTTAATAGTTAGGTTTTTGACCAAAAGGTTTATCGGAGACTATGAAGCCAACACTGGTAAGTGTTAAATTAATTTACGCATCATAAACCTATACTATTATAAACAGTTACAGTGAAAATTTAAGAACTTCATAAATGCATTCTCAATCAAATCCTCTATATGAGGGCAATCCGCAGTCTTTTATGCCAGACTAATATCAATGCACTCACAATGGTGACAATTTCAGAGTATCAGAAGGCCTACTGTATTTCTTTTTTAATTATTATTATGTTTTATGTACAATAGTTCAGTAATTTTTTTTACTTCTTTGCTGGTTTGTTAGTTATTTTTTATGCACTTGTTCATTCATTAATTAAATTCACTCATTCATTGAGGGTTTTCCATTTGTCATCCTTCACCTGTCCAACCACAGGTGCCCTGTACTCCAGGAAGATCAGCCTAGATGGAGAACAGGTTTCTCTGCAAGTCCAGGACACACCCTGTGTGGCTCTTCAGGTAATGGTTTCAGGAAGATGCATGGATTAGAGAGAGAGAGAGAGAGAGAGAGAGAGAGAGAGAGAGAGAGAGAGAGAGAGAGAGAGAGAGAGAGAGAGAGAGACAAGGAACGTAGGAAAACAGAGACTAATTAGATTACTTAAAATGAAATCTATTTTAATTAGACATTCCAACTGCAGGAAGTGTCCAGCCGGTATTTCATTGTTGCCCTTTGACATTGAGAAATGTAGTTCACATGAGTGAACTTTTACAGTGCAGGTTACTCCCTTTCCTGCTTAGCACTCTTCAGTCTTCATAGATAACGCGTCAAAGGAAGAACATCTCATTAGTGACTAATGATTTCAACTCTACTTGCTGTCATGAACAGCCTTTTATATATTTATACCCCAATTCTTTCTCTAATCTTTTGAAGATTTTCATCCTTGTCTGCTTGCCTGAGGGAAGAGTGTAGATAAATAGACCAGCTTTTGTAAGTACTCTCTTTGGAAATGAGCGGGTTGTAAACAAACTCTTTGGAGATGAAGAGAGAAAGAGAGAGAGTGTGTGTGTGTGTGGTGATGTGTGTGTGTGTGTGTGTGTGTGTGTGTGTGTGTGTGAGCGTGAGTGTGTGTGTGTCTATGTGCTGTCTTGCACGTCTGCCTTATCAACGCCATGACTACATCAAGAAAGGGGAAATGTCTGTCGCATCACTTCCTCTCTTCCTTTCATTCTGAATCAAAAGGATGGTACAGTGAATGCTCTGATAAGAATCCTGTGCAAAGTATGAAAATGGAGACATTTTATCGAGTCGTTCAATATTCTATACGCCTCTCCTTCTCTATTTTCTCTGATTTTCTGAATTTCTTTCTGGTTCTCTTTCTATAATCAATCTCTTTCGCTTCTGTCCTCTCTTACCATTTCCTGTCTTTCTCCGTCGTTCCATCTTCCCCGTTCTTTGATTGCTCTCTCTTCCTCACTCCCTGTCTCTCTTTGCGCTCCATCTCTATGTCTCTCTCTCTCTCTCTCTCTCTCTCTCTCTCTCTCTCTCTCTCTCTCTCTCTCTCTCTCTCTCTCTCTCTCTCTTGTACCCTCTAACCCTTTCTCTCTCTCTCTCTTTCACCCTCATGCAGGAGGAGGCTGAGGGTCTGTACTGCCAGGAGCAGATCAACAGGTACAGTTCAGTTTCTATCTTTATTTTTCACTGCTTTGTTTGTCATTAGCTCTTTATTTTATCCCAAAAAATACTACATACATAAAAATACCCTAATTGTTGCCATAGTCATTGGTGAAATTTAGATTTTAAAGGTGTGTGTGTGTGTGTGTGTGTGTGGAGGGGAGTGGGGGGGGGGCACATCTAGTATCTGCCTTCTAAATTACGCCTCTGGCCATAAACACAGGTCTCCATTAGAAATTCTACAGGTCCATTTACTGGCCTGATTGGTTACGTTCTGGGTAGGGATGCACCGATTGTGAAATTCTGGGCCGATACCGATGTTTAAAATAACAATTTGACCGATAGCTGATGCCAATGCCGATGTTTTTAGGCCTATTTTGTTTTGGGGGGGTTAATATGTGGTAACTTGGAATAATTTTTTATATATATTATTTTTTGTCCTCCTATACATATTATTTTTTGTCCTATATATATTATAATAATTTTTTGTCCTCCTATATATAATTTTTTGTCCTCCTATATATATTATTTTGTGTTCTATATATATTATTTTCTGTCCTCCTATAAATATTATACTTATTTGTTTTGTCCTCCTATATATATTTTTTTTTGGGCTTCTTATATATTATAATTATGTTTTGTATATATTATTTTTTGTCCTCCTATTTATATTATTTTCTTTCTAGCACCACCTTCCCCCAACCCAGGTTACATATAGCACCACCTTCCTCCAGCCCCGGTTCCATATAGCCCCAGCCCCGGTTCCATATAGCACCATCCCCGGATCCATATAGCACCATCCCCAGTTCCATATAGCACCATCCCCGGTTCCATATAGCCCCAGCCCCGAATCCATATAGCACCAGCCCCGGTTCCATATAGCACCATCCCCGGTTCCATATAGCACCCCTTTCCTCCAGCCCCGGTTCCATATAGCACCATCCCCAGTTCCATATAGCACCAGCCCCGGTTCCATATAGCACCATCCCCAGTTCCATATAGCACCACCTTCCTCCAGCCCCGGTTCCATACAGCACCATCCCCGGTTCCATAAAGCACCACCTTCCCCCAGCCCAAATTCCATGTAGCACCACCTCAACATACAGAGTCCCAGGAAAGTCAGAGAACATGTTGAGCGTGCAGCTTCTTACAGCCTACAGGTTTAATGGAGAAACTGAATACGTGGAAGTGACTATGCTTGTTCCTTCCCAGCATATCTTCTTATGTGTCCTGTCTCCTTGTTTCACTGGGAGAGGGTCTGGTACAAAGACCCTTAAAAATGTATATAGACTAACAAACGGCAACAAAATCAGAAATAACATTGCTTTATTTTGCCATGTGTACTGTAAATACATTAACATTAAGTAGCAAACTGTAACAGCATTGTTTTGAACAAATCACTCATATAGACTATAATGTGATAAATGAAATGACCATTTCAGATTGTAAACGCAATCGGCAGGCTAACTATTAAGCTATAATATATAATATATACAGTATATTATATAATAATTAACCTTCATCTAACACTGTGTGTGGGCTCAAAGCAGCTACTAGCAGGGCTAACATACCTTAATGTAGATGGACAGTTGAAAACTACATTTCTCCACCTGTATGTTATGCACTGTCACTAGATGCGCTTGTTGCACTTGCTGTAACGAGCATTGTCAGCATCGACTCCAGTGAAGTTTAACCATACTTTTGAATGTTTAGTTCTCTCTGCCATTGTCACCATGTGAGCAAACTATCTCTCTCAGTGCACGGTAATGCAGTGTGCAAGAGAAAGAGCTACACCCGCCCTCGCACACAGGCTTTGAGAGAGAGCTAGCGGAAATGCATCATAAACGAATGTCTTAATCATCTTGCTAACGTGACCTATCCGGGTACGTTTGCAGGTGCCTGCTAAAGTGTGATGTGCACGCTTCACAGTCCGTTATTTTGATAAAGATGGGTTCATTATTAAAAGTAGCTTAATAGTAAGCCTGCCGTTAAATTAGCTATGGGTGCGTTTATAATATTTTGTACTCCTACTTATATTATTTTTTGTCATCCTACTTATATCATTTTTTTTTCCTTCTATAAATATTATAATGATTTTTGGTCCTCCTATAAATAGTATACTTGAACAGAAACAGCTCCTATTTTTTCGTCCTCCTACAGTATAATCATACATATATTATTTTTTCAGCCTCCTATTAATATTATCATTATTTTTTGTACTCATACTTATATTGTTTTATGCCCTCCTATAAATATTATACTTGAACAGAAACAGCGGCTACTGTTATAATATAAAATAATGATATTATCATAATTTTTCGTCCTCCTATATAAATTATTTTTTGTCCTCCTATATATATTATGTTTTGTCCTCCTATATATATTATCAGTATTTTTTGTACTCCTACTTATATTATATTTTGTCCTATATATATTATTTTTTGTCCTCCTATAAATATTACAATTCTTTTTTTGTCCTCCTATAAATCTTATACTTGAACAGAAACAGCTGCTACGGTTATAATAGAAAATAACGATATTATCATAATTTTTCGTCCTCCTATATATATTATTTTTTGTCCTCCTATATATATTATGTTTTGTCCTCCTATATATATTATCAGTATTTTTTGTACTCCTACTTATATTATTTTTTGTCCTATATATATTATTTTTTGTCCTCATATATATTATAATTATTTTTTGCCCTCCTACATATATATTATACTTGAACAGAAACAGCTGCTACTATTATAAAATAAAATAAAATAATGGTATTATCATAATTTTTCGTCCTCCTATATATATTATTTTTTGTCTTCCTATATTATTTTTCCTCCTATATTTTTTGTCCTACTTATAGTATTTTTTGTTATCGTTATTTTTTGTCCTCCTACTTATATAATTTTTTGTTTTCCTTCTTAAATTATTTTTATGCTCCTATAAAAATTAAAATAATTTTTTGTCCTCCTATAAATATTATCATTATTTTTGTCCTCCTATATATATTATTTTTTGTCCTCCTATATATATAACTTTTTTGTCCTCCTATATACAGTATATTATTATTTTTTGTACTCCTACTTATATTATTTTTTGTCCTCCTATATATATATATAATTTTTGTCCTCCTATGGTTATTATACTTGAACAGAAACAGCTGCTACGGTTATAATTTCAAATAATGATATTATCATTATTTTTTGTCCTTCTATATATATATTTTTTCCTCCTATATATATTATTTTTTGCCCTCCTATATATATATTATACTTGAACAGAAACAGCTGCTACTATTATAAAATAAAATAATGATATTATCTTTATTTTTTGTCCTCCTACTTATATTATTTTTTGTCCTCCTGTATATATTATTTTTTTTCCTCTGTATATATTATTTTTTTGTCATGTACTATCATTATTTTTTGTCCTCCCACTTATATTATTTTTGTCCTTTTAAAAATATTAGAATATTTTTTGTGCTCCTATATATATTATTTTTTTGTCCTCCTATATATTATTTTTTGTATTCCAACTTATGTAATTTTTTGTCTTCCCATAAAAATTATTATTATTTTTTGTCCTCCTATATATATTATTTTTTGTCCTCCTAGATCAAAGTTGAGTCTTAAGGAATAGGTTTTTCCCTTTTAACCATTAATTTAATTGCGTAACAAATTCTCCCTGCCTTCATGCATCTTTCTCATTTGATGATTATTTTTCCCTTAGTCTGTATGTCCGCGCAATTTCGAGCAAAAGCCAGCCCAGCAGTATAATTTGAACAAACTAACATAACCTTGTGAGAGCTCCAAGTCTAGCTAAAACCCTGTCTGCTAAAGTAACTGTGAATATAAATTATGATTTATTCGATGACATTAGGAAAACGTAACATTACCTGTCATAGTGCCAGCTCTCGCTTTGAAAGCAGTGACACTCACCTCATGTACAATGCACACCAAAAAGCGGCGTCGTACGGCAAATCAGCTCTCACCATTCATTTTCAATGGAGGGGCATGCTGGGACGGCGACCGTCATCTCGAGACCGGTAGCGAAGTGAGTCGGAGCAATGGAGCGGTTGGAAAGGTCACCAAAAGTTTTCTCAACTCTATGCAAATTCCAAGGCAAGTTCGCTAGGCGTTAATCAATCAGGTACCAATATTCTTTTTTTCTCTTCTCCTGCACATGAAACCAGTGCACAAAGCCAACACAACATGACAAACTGGATGGAGAAAAATATGGAGAAATGTAATGTCTGAAAAAATTTTATGTAATAATACATACTTTTGCCTTATTAGAATTGTGACTTTACAAACTAGACAGATTACAATGATTGGACATAAAACTTGCTTGTTCATGGCACTATCTTGCTGCTTCCTGTCAAACATATCAGAAACGCCCACTAACTCGCAACCTCAGCCTGGTTTACGAGGCCAACTGGAGTGAACCATGCGAGAACAGGCGAGCTCGCCGCTTTTGGTGTGCATTGTACGTCAGAGAGGTGCTAAATTCATCATTCAGTTTAGCCAGATTGCGGTTACCATCAAGGTTACGGTTAACATCAGCCACTGCCCTCTTGCGTAGGGTGCCGCTTGTAGCCTACTGTTCAGGTGGTTGCATGTTTAGAAGTGTGCATGTAAACCAGAGCCATTTATGTTAATACCCCTTAGGAGTCAGGACTCAAACATTGACGAAAATTTGACAAAAACGAAATCAGACTACCACTGATGAAATATTGACTAAAATGAAACAAAATGAAATTACAAAAATTTGACTTTAACGCAACAACAATTTTCATTGAGGACGAAGACGAAAACAAAATGAAAAATGCTTGAAAAATGAACAGTTACATTCTGGTATTTTAAATCCCACATGCCCATTTACTGGACTATCTGGTTACATACTGTATATTCTGGTGTTGTCCACACTGCAGGTCCATTTACTGGGCAGACGGTTACGTTCTGGTGTTTTCCATAACGGACCAGAGCAGTTACCGGACCATCCAGCCCCTTTACCAGCACGTCCGCCGCATTCACCCCTCAGGGAATATACCCGTCATACTGGTCAGTATGGAAGCGTGTGTGTTTGTGGTTGTGTTAAGAGAAGGCTTGTGTGTGTGTTTGTATGTATATGTTTGTGTATGAGTGACAGAGAGAGTGCATGTGTGTGTATTTAGGTGTGTGTGTGTGTGTGTGCGTGTGTGTATGTTTGTGTATGAATGCATGTGTGTGTGTGTTTGTGTGTGTGTGTGTGTGTGTGTGTTTCACTGAGCATGCGTTCTACTGAACAGGAAAGTGCGTTATGTTTGTGTCAGCCCACAGTCACATGTAACTCAGACTTCCTGCAGCCCCTTTAGTGATTGGACGGTTTCAGCCGCTCACTTGCCCGCACAAACCGGCCGTTCATCCACTCAACACCTCTAACTCTGTAACGTGCTTGAGTCAGCTGCATAAGGCATTGGGACCACAACATAATTCCCACCCCTCCAATCCTAATCCCTCCTCTGCGTAATCCCTGCTAATCTGACCTGATCCGGTACTCATCTGGCAGGTCGGCAACAAGAGCGACCTGCTGCGCGCCCGGCAGGTTCCCGCGGAGGAGGGCGAGACGCTGGCGTCATCCCTGGGCGGGGCGTACTTCGAGGCCTCGGCCCGGGAGAACCACGAGGGCGTCCACGCTGCCTTCCTGCACCTCTGCCAGGAGGTAAGGACCCTTACCCTGAACCCTAACCCTAACCCTAACCCTAACCCCTAACCCTCTGCCAGGAGGTAAGGAGCCTAACCCTAACCCCTAACCCTCTGCCAGGAGGTAAGGACCCTAGCCCTGACCCCTGACCCTAACCCCAAATCAAACCCTAACCCTCTGCCAGGAGGTAAGGAGCCTAACTTTAACCCCTAACCCTCTGCCAGGAGGTAAGGACTCTAATTCTGACCCCTAACCCTCTGTCCTGAGGTAAGGACCCTAACCCTGACCCCTAACCCTCTGCCAGGAGGTAATGACCCTAACCCTGACCCCTAAACCTCTGCCAGGAGGTAAGGACCCTAACCCTGACCCCTAACCCTCTGCCAGGAGGTAAGGACCCAAACCCTAACCCTAACCCTCTGCCAGGAGGTAAGGACCCAAACCCTAACCCCTAACCCTCTGCCAGGAGGTAAGGACCCAAACCCTAACCCCTAACCCTCTGCCAGGAGGTAAGGACCCTAACCCCTAACCCTCTGCCAGGAGGTAAGGACCCTAACCCCTAACCCTCTGCCAGGAGGTAAGGCGTCGTGTTTGAACCGTGCATACAGCCTCTTTCTTTGTCTGTCTTTATCTTTGTTTTTGTGTGTTTGTGTGTTTGTGTGAGTGTGTGTGTGTGTGTGTGTGTCTGTGTTTTTCTGTTTGTGTGTGTGTGTGTGTGTGTGTGTGTGTGTGTGTGTGTATAAGCATTATTACAAGCAGACATTACATGACTCCTCATTCACGCATGTCACATCATAATCAGTAAAACAACTTTAAAACCTACAAACTCTTACACAAGCATGAAACTTCATACTATACATGGAAACATACTATATATATTTTTGTGTGTATTTATTTGCCATGCAACCCACAGAGTTTGACTTGTGTGTTGTGTTCTCTTTGCGTTCGAGCAGGTGAGCCGGGCTTTGGGAGGTGGCAATGGAGAGAAGAGGCGAGGGGGTCTACACCTGGCCCGGCCCAAATCGCCCAACATGCAAGAGCTGAAGAGGAGGTTCCGCCAGGTGCTCTCCTCAAAGGTTAAGTCGGCTTCCGCCCTCTGACCTGCGAGGCACTGATTGTTCTACAACTTCCCATTCCGGAACTCCAAACTAACACCAAACAGAGGAGGAACGGTCGGAGCTTTTTTTTACATTGCCGGGGGGGACGATGTTGACCCTTTTCCATTGGTGAGGACGGACTATTTTTAGCTCCGGGAGGAATTGTGGATGGATGGGTTACATCTGGAACATAATTTGTAGAGAAGTGTCAAGCCGAGAAGCCGATGAACTTTGGGACTAATTTTTATTTTATGTTGGTCGATACAAAGTTTTTGTGTGATCCAAATTTCAGTTCCAGACTTGACTGATAGCTACAGAGGATATTAAATGAGCAACCGGGCTCCCGGTAAAGACAGACTTTGACTGGCGGGTCAGCTGACCCATTGCTAGTTCTTTCGAATCGAAACCCACAAAGGCTATTGGCTACTGATAACGGTTTGTTAATCTGAGCAGTCTGGGTTATGTCCTATTTGCCCGTTCGACTTTGTTGTCAAATAAATGTACGTAGCAAATGAGCTGTGCGATCTTCCTGCGGTTTTGAAGGGCGCCATTTTCTCTACAGATGAACATGGCTAAGTCTAATTAAATGTGACGGTTTAAACCAAACCCATCCCAAACCCGCCTCCCCTGATTCAAAACGTGTACATCCTGGTTTTCATTCAGTCGTAACCGGATACGTTTCAAAACAAAAGCCAGCAAGCATGTGTGGTTTTCATCAAGTCCCCCTTTCTTTCTTTCTTTCTTTCTTTCTTTCTTTCTTTCTTTCTTTTTTTCTTTCTTTCTGTGCATAGAACTGGGACATATATTTTGTAAACTGTCCGTAGGGGCAGGGTAAAAGGCTGTCCTGTGTGTGTGTGTTTTAGCTACACATCTGCAGAGGAGGAGAATGTTATCTCCCAAGTTCTCATGCCCTTTGACCTCATTCTGCTGTTTTTAAAGCACTTCAGTAGTTGGGGAGTGACCTGTTCTACCACACACACACACACACACACACACAGACATGAACACACTCATACACACACACACACACACACGCACACAGACATGAACACACTCATACACACACGCACACACACACACACACACACAGACATATGCGCACTCATACAGACCAGCAGACACACACAAAAACATCCAAAATTAAGTAAGCAACAAAACACAAAAATGTAAGATTGGATAAAGACAACATCCTCTGCCTCTAAATTTCTTTATCTGTGATACACATCATGCATTAGGGCAGAGAGAGAGAGAGTGTGTTTGAGAGAAATACATATGGAGAGAAAAAGAGCGAGAGGAACAAAGAGGGGGAATGAGAGAGAGGGATTTGGGAGAGAGAGAATGAGAGAGGGATTTGGGAGAGAGAATGAGAGAGAGGGATTTGGGAGAGAGAGAATGACATATGAGGGGGGGGGGCATAGAGGAACAGATAGCACTGACCATGGCAACTACACACACAAACACACACACACACACACACGCCGCATTGCACTAACTCCTCCTTCATCGTCCCCTGACCCTAACTCCCACCCTTGACCTTTTGACCTGTAAAAGCTGTTGGAATCTGCTGCTGTGTCTGTTCGAAGCCACACACCCTACACACACACACACACACACACACACACACACACACACACACACACACACACACACACACACACACACACACACACACACACACACATTTCTTCCTGTCTGAACTAAGCTAAACTGATGTTCCAGATGAGGTTCAAAGCAGGCTAATGAAAAACACTTTCAACGCAGTTTATAAAGAGACAGTAAAAAACCGGCTCACATTCTTCAGCGTTTTATTTTGTTCCTTCTAACGTCCTCTTCCCACTGCCTAATCATCTCACACACACACACACAAACACACACACACACACACACATACATACACACACATACACAGGGCGGGCACCCTTAAAGAGGGTCTTCCTGTGAGCCTGTGGGCGGTGCCGCCCCCCTTCAAACCGTTTGAACTGAGCTAACCCCCACTGTCTGTCTGTCTGTCTGTCTGTCTGTCTGTCTGTCTGTCTGTCCATCATCAGGAGAGCGATACAAACCCCCACTGTCTCTCTGTCTGTCCATCCACCATCAGGAGAGAGATACAAACCCCCACTGTCTGTCTGTCTGTCTGTCTGTCTGTCTGTCTTATCCACCATCAGGAGAGAGATACAAACAGATTCCAGTTTGAAAGTTATGATGTTACCAGCGTATGTCTGCCCACCCACCATCGCGTTATAGATCTACACAGGTTCCAGTGTGGTACTGTACAATAAATAGAACTGAGAAAGAGTGAATAAAGTTATGAGACTCATGAATCGTTTTATTACAATCACGTGGCAGTATCAGATTAACTGACCGTTAGAAATAAATTGTGAAGTATTGTGCTACATGTGAAGGACATTTATGAAGACACCCTATGAGCTCAATAACATACGGACATATCAGAGATATGATTATATAATATGATTATATAATATCATAATATTATGATGATATAGATATTAGAGAGACTACTGACTGATTGTTCTGATGATGTAAAGCAGAAGAAGCAGAGTGCACTGTCCGACGGTACAGTAGCGTTTGGCCACCACTGAAGATGAATAGGCTTGACCTTTGAACCCAGCTGTTCCTCGTCTTGTTATTCTAGCTCTCTTTGGTTCCCTGAAAACGAGAAGATTGCTCTGTAAGCAGTCAGGATTTAAAAAAAAAAACACACACACACGCCAGAGCCAAATCTGTCAGGGATATCGCTGGATTTGTACGTGTGTATGTGTGTGTGTGTGTGTGTGTGTGTGTGTGTGTGTGTGTGTAGCAGCCATGCCTATCAGTAAGAACTATCTGTTCCACTTCTCTAATATTAGTTTGGTTTGTTGTGCCCCCTAAAATCCCACTCTCTTCCTCTCTCTCTCTCTCTATCTCTGTCTCTCTCTCTCCATCGCTCTCTCTCTCTTTCTCTCTCTCTTTCTCTTTCTCTTAATGTGTGATACGTATTCATCAGGGGATTTATAGCTTGTCTTCAGATAGAACAGTTCCCATATTAGCATGCCTGACCTTTTACACAAACACTGCTGTGTGGACAAACAGACAAGCACACACACACACACACATGAAGGAGATGAGTAAAAGTAGTTTTAAATCACACAAATACAGAAAGACATACAAGTAAACTCACCCATACAAAAACACACACACACACACACACACACACACACACACACACACACATACAATGTGTTTGTGTGTGTGTGTGTGTGTGTGTGTGTGTGTGTGTGTGTGTACTGACTCTGACGTTCTTTCACAGCCCTCTCTTGGACCCCCCCCCCCTTTTTTTTTGTATTTTCTCATGGTGGTGAGTCTAAATGGCCTTCACTGTGAGTGTTGGCAGAGGAACCTGTCCTTGTTTAATGGGGATCGTATCGTGGGAGTCTGGTCTGTGACTGTATAACGTGCTGCTCTTATTAACCCTCAGAGCGCCGAGCTGCAGTGGAAACCCTTAGCGTGAACTATACGTCACACGCGCGGAAATGAACTGTTTTCACTTGGCGCTTTACACTGGCTTTTCAACCCCAACATACAAAGGGAAGGGTATCAATGTGTACAAACAGTGTGTGTTTGTTTGTGTTTGTGTCGTGCGACTGTGTGTGAGTGTGTGTGTGTTTGTGTGGTGTGTCTGTCTCTGTTTGTGTGGTGTTTGTGTGGTATTTGTGAGTGTTTCTCTGTTTGTGTGTGTTTGTGTGGTGTTTATGTGGTGTGTCTGTGTGTTTATGTGTGTGTGTTTATGTGTGTGTGTGTGTTCATGTGTGCGTTGGGGATGTTATGATTTCGAGGAACGGCTTCCGGTGCTCTTGCCTGTAGACACACACACACACACCGTACCAGTCCAAAGTCTGTGCACACTTTCCCCTTTCAAGTCCAAACTCTTGACCGCCACTGTACGTCTTAGGGGGCCGCACGCGACACGCAGCCCCCACGCCAGACCCAGAGGGACGTGCACCGGTCTCTGGTACGAGGACGTTCATACAACAGCTACGAAAAGCGCCGGTGACGCTATCCAGCCCCGCTCTCTTCCTCCTCTTCCTCCTCTTCTTTTAATGAGCAGATGTTACAGCGTTCGTACAGCGTCCGTCCGCCTGACAGCCTCCTCATGTCCTTCAAATAAACACAGACTCTCTCAAACACGCGCGCACGCGCGCGCACGGATAGCTGCGAGCGTGTGAGTGTGTGCGTGTGTGTGTGCGTGTCGTTGCCTAGTACCGTTATCTGCAAGCGGCAGGAAGTACAGGGCCGACAGGGAGAATGTTCAAGCGCCCCGAATCCCCAGCGAGGGGGAGATATAAGAAGAGAGCACGAGAGCTAGAGAGAGAGAGAGAGAGGAAGAGGAAGAGAAGAGAGAGAGAAAGAGGAAGAGAGAGAGAAAGAACGACAACTGACGGCTGACATCTTCAGAAGCCTCAGACCCGCTGGTTAGTCACAGACAGAGACCACTGACTACAGATCTGTCGTTGAATCTTCAGATGTCTAATCCCGTTAAACTCTAGGCTGTGTGGGAAAGGGAGTCCTCTATAGGAGAGAAGTCACGGTGGTGTTAAACATCTGTAGGCAGGAGCTTATGGTGATTTAATTAAAGGGGGGGGGGGGGGGGGTTGGAAAAATTTTCCCATTCAGGTTACACCCAGGGAAAAAGTCAAATTATGGAAGAAAGCAAGCATGGAATTCCCTTCCTTGTATGGTTTGAGTAAAAAAAAAGTATTCTTTTAATCTCCTATCACTTGTTGAGTGTGTGTGTTTGTTTTTATTCATAGCCAGCTCGTCTGTAGCGGTGGATGAGGATCGGGAAGGATTGGGAACGTGGACGTGTTAGACGGTGTGTGTGTGTGTGTACTGGGATGGGATCATGTGTCGAGTGGTCGTTTTCCGCGTCATGAGGCCCTAAAGCCTTCTGGCTGTTCAAAGAGTCAGATACTATGAGTTTACCGGAATGTTCCTCACACACACACACACACACACACACACAAACATGAATGTCGGGGAGATTAAGTCAGGAGGGGGTCACGGGATTTGAGCCAATCACGAGAGCGAGAACGAAATCATGCGCAGTCACAGGGATGATGTGAGCCAATCACAAGCTGTGATAAGGGTCCCCTAAACCTGTGAGCCAATCGTGTGGTACATCGGGAACGTTTTTTATTTTGTATTTATGTTATTTCTCCACACGTATTATTCAAGTAAAATATACCTTTCAAATTGTACATTGTCAAACATAACATGTCAAAATTACAACTTACTGCCACAGGCCTTCCTGCTGTAGCCGTTAGCCAAGAGGCCATACAGGGAGGCGTTTTCCTCCTCCTCCTCCTCCTCCTCCTCCTCCTTAGCAGGGGGATTGTCGGTAATAGGCCGTGAAGACAGGGATGATAAGGGAAGTTAAGAACGTCTATTTTTAGCTCTAGACCTCCCCCCTTGGTTGCACCCCACTTAGCATTCGAGGCATCCTTCACTCCATCCCTCCCCCCCCCCCCCCTCGACATCTGCCACTCCTCCGCTGTCCTATTCGTCTATTCCTTTTTTTACCACCCACCTCTTCTCCTCCTCTTTCCCACTCCCCCTCGCTTTCTTCATCCGTCTCCCCCGTCTCCCGCGCACCTCGTCATCACGCACGCTCCTCCTCCTCCTCACTCCCCCTCTCTTCTCCCTCCATCTCCGTAACTCCTCACCCTGTTTTCTTGTACCCACTCGTCTTCCTTAATCACCCTCACCCTCGTCCTCCTCCTCCTCCTCCTCCTCTCCCATGAGCGCTGTCTCACCAGGCTTTCTGCTTACAGAGCAAACATCGGAAGCACCCAAAGGTTACGGACTGATCCCCACAAAGTCCAGGTGGAATGTATAGAGAGTCTGGAGACAGAGCCAGGCGAGACGTGATCGTATGGTTTTTCTGGTCAAACTAATAAGGATGTGATGGCACCGTTAACGACAGTAAGCGTGGCTGGTCATTGAGGAGAGTGGATGGATAGCTAGGAGGTCGGCCAGAGGGTAATCATAATCATCCAGGAGAGGTCCATTTCAGCCTTTAGAGACAATTTAACTCTTTTGGTAAGCAGGAACACCTGAGAGCAAAACACGTGTGTCCCCCCCCCCCCCCCCCCCCCACACACACATATACTTTTGAACGTGGAAAAACCAACTGACCGCGACTTTCTGTACTCTAAACGAAAGTTAATCTCGTCGTAACATGCGATCGACATCGACGGAGAAAAGGAGGCTTGGTTTGAGTTAGGCTGTCGAGTTCCACTTATAATTGTGATTTTTTTTTCCCACATAAACCAAAAGTTGCACTCTTGTCAACACTCTCGTGTGCGCTGCAACGTTGGCTCTTCTCGCTGCTCAGAGAAGTCATCTCCGTTTAGAAGATCACGTGGCTGTGTTTTACAAAACGTTTTGTGGTCAGGCCGTAGCCATAACAGATGAACAGCAGGAGAGCGTAACGGCGTTTCAACCATCAATCCCTCACCCTGAGCCCTTGATCTCACACATCAGTCAGTAATGGATACTTGTGCATGGCGGGGAGGAGGGTGAGGGGAGAGTGGGGGAGGGAGAGGAAGAGGGGGAGAGAGGGAGATGGGGGGGGGGGGGGGGAAGGAGAGGTGTCCGTTGGAGTGTGATATTGATATTGCAGTACAGTTCTAAGGAATCGGGATGATGCTAGACCACTATATATCAACACTAATAAAAGCAGGGGTGCGGGTGTGTGTGTGTGTGTGTGTGTGTGTGTGTGTGTTGGAGTGTGATATGGATATGGCAAAGCCCTGTAAATAATCCGGATGATGCTCTGGTCCGTGTTAAAGACGTGGCTTTTGGAAGGCCCTGGTCCCTACCCCCAACATCTGGACCGCTCGGTCTTGGTGGGAGAAGACTAGAGAAAGATGGATCAGTGAAAGCAGCAGAAGGAGAAATAGAGAGAGAGTGTGTGAGAGAGAGAGCGAGCGAGAGAGAGAGAGAGAGAGAAGAAGAGTGTGTGTGTGAGAGAGAGAGAGAGAGAGAAGGAAAGAGAGTGTGAGAGAAAGAAAAAGAGAAAGAGAGAGAAGTAGAGAGAGTGTGTGTGAGAGAGAGAGAGAGAGGAGAGAGAGTGAGTGTGAGAGATCAATGGAAAAGAAGGGGAGCATTTCACATTTGTCATGGTTAATGAAATGTCCTTAGCCTGACCTGAGTAGATCCCTTATTTCATTAGTTAGAGGGGAAGGCAGGCAGAGTGAGAGAGACAGAGAGAGAGTGAGAGAAAGAGAGGAGAGTGTGTGTGTGTGTGTGTGTGTGTGTGGGTGTGTGTGTGGGTGTGTGTTTGTGAGGTGTAGAAGTGGAACTAAAGAGATGCAGATAGAGAATAACAAAAACAGGGCGGCCCTCAACCAACACGCCAGAACAGTGACGTCCTATCCGTTAAAATGCTGTTTGTTGTGGCTGTGTCGTCACACACACGCACACGTACACGCACACGCACACACACACACACACACACACACACACACACACACACACACACACGCACACACACACACGCACACACACGCACACGTCCACTTATCGCTCCAAGGGGCCTGAGAGGATCCGAGGGAAAGGACGCCATGCCAACCATAAATCTGGACTCTATCATTCTATCCTCACAAGGGTTCCAGAACGGAATTCATCGCAGTTCTGACCAAGGGTTCCCGCCAAGAAACTCCGCCCCGTGCCAACACATAAAACGATGCCGCTGTCCCACCACAGAGCGAGCCGAGCTGAGTCTGTCAATTTGACGGTAGTATGATGCCCCCAAGTGTTCATAAGAGGAAACAGCAACGTAGACCGCATTGGTTTCATTAAGATTTTGCTGTTAAGTCAACAGTCACTGAAAAACTAACCCACTGTACTGCGTGGAGTTTCGCTCGCTCTCAGTGCCAGCGTCCAACTTCTGCACGGCGAATGCACTTTTAAAGTGATCTTTTTGTTATCGCACTTCTGTGTAATTTACGGCTGTTTTCATTTTGGTGTTGTCTCATTGTACGGCAAACCCGTCGTAAATCAACAGTAGCTAAGTATGGGCAACCTTCTTCACTTCCACTTCCACCTCATTAAAAATCAGTCCTGTCACTCAGACCCTCTCGTTAAATCTTTACAGGGCATTCCTCCCACGCAGGCATCTTCCCTGGAGCGAGAGAATACGTTGTTAAAGGCAGCGTAAATCAGAACCCATTTGCCACAGGCCGGGGTATAGCCGAGGAGAATGTTATGGTACAAGGCAGGCTGCACGGTCTGTTGATCAGGCGTCCACACGTCAACACTTTCACTGTCATGTGAGGAAGATTCTGGAAGATTTTGCGGTTTAAAGGAATATTTCCCAATGAATGATTGTGCAGCTAAAATTGAACTGATAGGCCATATAGTGTACTTTACACGTTTTGAACCTTTCAATATGGAAGCTTTTTTTATACATTTATTTTACTGTGGTGTAATTAAATATCTCACTTAAGTCAGACGTATAATCTAAGAGTCTTGATGCACACACAGAGACAGACAGACAGACACACACACACACACACAAAGTGCACACAGTCATAAATATGCTTACACAGTACGTACACCCAGCACATATTGATTACAATATCGTTTGCCATGTTACGTTAGCTGGGTCTTTTGACTGCTGTCGTTCTAAATATGGCCTCCTACATAGGCCTACATATGCTCTCATTTGTCATGTATGTATGGTGTGCTATGTTTTTTCCTCGAGCGTTACGTGTGTCCAGTGACAGTATGTACTGGTCAGGACTGGACTGGACTGGACAGGATAATACCTTTCTGGACTGGACGGATCTTAACTGGAATGGGTTGTATTTCAACCTTATAATACTAGACAATTATTTTTGCAGTTATAGCCTAAAACGGTATGTGATATGAATGTAACTGCATTATTGAATTATTGTATTATGGTTATTACTGTATTACTGATATTACTGTGTCATATTACTGTATAATTGTATGTCATTGACAGGTATTGTTATGATGCTGTACTGCTGAATGCAATGTGTTTTAGGGATTTAGTTTAATGATGTATGCAGAAGATGTTTGAATAAACCAGCTGTGTTTAAGAACAGCCAGAGTTGGTCTATGGAGTCACTACAAACATCCTCTTCACTCTTCTTCACTCCTCTTTAAGCCTGACTCTGATGCTAGTATTTGCGGTCTAGGACATAAAAGCAGCCTCCGTCGCCATCTAGTGGTCAAACGAGATCACACCACCCAGCTAAAGAATTACAGAAGAGCACAGATGGCGGCTGAAGGACTAATCCATTCCAACCACATAACAGCAAGTCTCTCTCTCTCTCTCTCTCTCTCTCTCTCTCTCTCTCTCTCTCTCTCTCTCTCTCTCTCTCTCTCTCTCTCTCTCTCTCTCTCTCTCTCTCTCTCTCTCTCTCTCTCTCTCTCTCTCTCTCTCTCTCTCTCTCTCTCTCTCTCTCTCTCTCTCTCTCTCTCTCTCTCTCTCTCTCTCTCTCTCTCTCTCTCTCTCTCTCTCTCTCTCTCTCTCTCTCTCTCTCTCTCTCAGGTCAGGGGCTATTCTTAACCAGATTATAGTCCCTGTCTGTTCCTCCTAGAGTACCAGACAGATGATCACACCGTGGCGGTGCACTTATGAGGGGAAGGGCAGACGTATAGAGCATGAACTGAACTCTCATTTTCCTATTCATCCTCATGCAGTCATAATACATGGTTGTGTTCTTGCTATCTGTCACGTATGACTTTATGGTTGTTTTCTGGCTATATAGTCTATAGTGTTTTTCAGATATTTCTTACAACACATTGTGAAGCCAACTGGTCCAAAGATTAATGAACAACACGTCAATTCTGGGATAATCGATTGCAAATGTAGTTGTTGGCAGATATCCTGGATTAGTTGTTAATGTTCTTCTGAACTGAACTGAACACCAAAATCCTTTAATACAGGGCAAGTGTGTCTATAAATACAATGACTAAATACAGAAAATACATTTTTTTGTTATTTTGCTGACTATGTTAACTCTATTTTTCCATGTTTTTTAACATGTCTTTCATCAGGATCTTCATGGAGATGGTCATCTTCTGTTACCCCCGCTATTCCTAAAGGATTTGCTCAAGGCTCACAAGAGCCGATAAACTTGGATTACACATCTATGAAGGGATTATTGTGTAATCCAGGGTTTTTTAATGGTTGGGGTGTGGAAGACTCATGACATGGATGCAATATGAGACGTGGATTATAATGTAAATATTGAAAGGTTTTAATGATAGTGTGTTGAGAGGGGTGTGGTATGAATTACAGATAAAGGATTATAGTCCATGTGTACGCTTTGCAATTTCAGATTACGTCGGTCTAGCAAAGTACATGGATATGAAGTTTAACAAGACTAAAGTTCTGAGTTGATTTCTAAGGGGTTTTCTATGTGAGCATTACGTTTCACACAAAGGCAATGACATATTGTTTGTAATGAAATAGCCTATATGCTTGTAAAATGTTTTGTATACCTTTTTAGTTTCCACAATTCGAGTAAGACAAAAAACCTATGCTCACCATGTTTGAACTGGCATGGACCTCTGCTACACGTATTAAAAAGGTGAATATCTTGCGATGTGTGATCTAAACCAGAAGAGGGGGCTCTTTCCAAATGTGGACCGATCTGTTGCAATGCAGCTGCAATACATTGCGATAGAAACAAAACACTAGTATGCAGTCCCAAAATGCCATCTTTGTTTTCCATTGTCGTTTATGTGTCTTTTAGTATACGTTTGTCTACATGAAAACAATCCATGCAACTTTACAATGTATACAATTTTACAGATTAAGAATTGTGATTGTGCCTCATTGTTTTCAAGTCTCTCCTTGTGTCTCCTTATTCTGTGTATGTGTGAATGTGTGACCAACCGATCGTGTTTTTGCTCCGTTAACACTCTTCGGTCTGTCGATCCAGACAGTTTGAGTCAATCATTGAGCCCACAAATTCCACCGTAGCACATTTCCAGTCAAACACAGGGATGCACGATAACAAGATGAGACACTCACAAAGATCCTATATCAATATAGATTTTGACGTGCCAAAACGAACAAACAACACAAAAACAAACAAACACATTAACAGTCGTCTACATTCTATTCTAAATACTCTGACCGCAACATCCTTACACACACACACACACACACACAAAATACCTATGACCAAATTGACTTCCTATACTTACTTCCTGGTGGTTATTTCCTGGTTCAAATTTCCTGGTGTGTCAAAACACCTCTTCACTCCATCGTCAGGCCCATTGTCAGGCCCTGCCAACCACTGTGACACCGTCAGAGATGTTAGGATGAGGTCAGAGTTTGGTCTGTAGTCCCTTTAAACAAACATACAAACGTTCACTCATTCACACACACATCACCCAAATACACACGAGCAGGGTTCGCAGCTATGCGGGTACATAGTAAGAATGATGCACGACCGAATGGGGTCTTAAAATGAACTATAGTTACTGAACACATAAATAGGTAATATAAATCATTTCTTGAACCATATATTCCCATTTTTTATGGACACGCGCGCACAGGTGTACATTCAGTGCACTCGCTCAATGCGTTCACATTTCTATCGTTTCCTGTGACCTCAATATGAAAGACTACCAAAGCCTTCGACATGTGTTGCTGATCGTTAGGCTGATATTCTTGCGTGCGTTGTTTTTAACACAGTGCACAGGGTTACCGTATGAACTTTTAACCCACCAAATATGGAGATATACACGTAGACATGACTAGGGGGAAAATGCATGCCTCAGGGGAATCTCTAGACCCTTTTTAAAGCTACTATGCTACTGTTCAGTGTGAGCATATAGGTATAGGTGGCTTACCGCTGCAGATTTTGCTATCTTTTTATTATTATTTGCAAATACTTAACTCATACCATCATAAAGTGTGACTAATAGCATATTTTGGATCCGTAAGAGGGGCCCAATTTCAGTGAACTCTGACTGAGGGGCGGGCTCTCATCTTTACATCCAAAAGGAGAGAGCTCCAGCCAACGGTCCTCATAATTGGATAATACAAAAATCTATCAAATACCATTTAGTTATCGAGACCAAAGGAACGCCTGTCCCATTTCGACTTGTGATTGGTCAAATTTCGAGCTCGAACGCCTCTTTGCCCGTCTGCAAAACTCCTTGCAGTGTCATTGGCCAATGTTTTTGACGTAAAATACTAATAGCCACTAAGTATTGGTTAAGACGCTTGTTGCTAGCCGTCAGTCAGCCCGATAGTCCAATGGCCGACCCCGTCTGGCTCTTTGTTCCTCCTGTTTGTCGGTGACGAAGGGGTCACGTGATGTTTGTGCTCTGGTCCGTAGAGATGTGTACAGAGCAGGGAGAAGGCAACCGATTGCTAGGCCAGCTAACTGCCTGGATTCTACCGAGTATAGAAGCACGGCTGAACGTGGTCATGTTGCGTACGCGGGGCTTAATGTCGTGAAATGCTTCTCTAGGAATTCTAATATCGGTACTAGAAGACCTTGGTGGTTTCGTTTTTAACGGAATAACGGGATATTTTGTGTGTGGATTACAAATTGAGCTGTGCAAAGAGCCGGACTCGGGAGCTCGTCTCCCAAAACAAGAATGGGGTCTAGGTCCGCACGGATTAGCTTGCTAAAGTGACCTTTGATTGTATTCTCCGATGGCAAATTTCACGAATTACCAGGATAGCAAATCCGCTATGTTGATGTTGGAGACTCAACAGAGGGACGTTGGCGCAAAACCAACGCCAGCTACGGCCAACGGAGACGGCTCGGTCGGGGAACCCCCTTCCCCGTTAATTAATATCGGCGGCGGTGGTGGCTCTCGTTTCCATCAACACTTGCCGCCCTCCAACCACCCCCACAGCCACCATCATTTGCAGAGCAGCCAGCCCAAGGAACAACAACAACAACATCCGCTATCGCATCACATTCAGACGGCACAGCAGCAACAGCATCTTTCCGGTGAAAACATAGCGGAGTCCCCAGCTAGAAAAGCCTCTTCGTCGTCTTCTTCAGGCCAGGTACATGAGGACTCCACCGCAGCTACCACCAGCCATGCATACACCGTGCCGGTAAGCGTTGCAAGTACCTCAGATGTGGTGGACGATATTAGAAAGTGTGGCTACCTGCGAAAACAAAAGCATGGTCACAAGAGATTTTTTGTGCTCAGGGCGGCAAGCCACCTAGGCCCGAGCCGCCTGGAATACTATGACAGCGAGAAAAAATTCCGGAATTGCTTGCGGTCTGCCGCTGCCGCAGCTGCTAGTGGTGCGGTGGCCCCTTCTCCCCCGAAACGGGTTATTTACCTCTATCAGTGCTTCACCGTAAACAAAAGGGCGGATTCTAAAAACAAACACCTCATTGCGCTCTATACTAAGGATGAGTACTTTGCCATTGTGGCCGATAACGAACAAGAGCAAGAAGATTGGTACGTTGCAGTGAGTGAGTTGATGAACGAAGGTAAAAAGGGGCATTTGGATTCCGACGACTTGGATGACGGATATGGCACCGTCACCCCCGGAACCGTTTTCAAGGAGGTGTGGCAAGTGAACGTGAAGCCGAAAGGACTGGGTCAGACGAAAAACCTCACGGGCGTGTACCGCCTATGCCTTTCTACAAAAACGATCCACCTCGTCAAGCTGAACTCGGAGACCCCCTGCGTCAACCTGCAGCTCATGAACATCCGCCGCTGCGGGCACTCCGAGAGCTTCTTCTTCATCGAGGTGGGCCGCTCCTCCTCGATCGGGCCGGGGGAGATATGGATGCAAGTGGACGACTCCGTGGTGGCCCAGAATATGCACGAGACCATCCTGGAGACCATGAAGGCTCTCAAGGCCTTCGTCGAGTTCCGCCCCCGGAGCAAGAGCCAGTCCTCGGGCTCCAACCCCATCGCGTTCATCACCACCCGCCGTCACCTGGGCAACCTGCCGCCCAGCCAGACGGGCCTGCAGCGGCGCTCGCGCACCGAGTCGGTGGCGGGCACGCCGCCCTCCAGCAAGAGCTCCGGCGCCAGCGGCTACCGCTTCCGCACGTCCAGCGAGGGCGAGGGCACCATGAGCCGGCCGTTCCGCTCCGTCACGGGGAGCCTGGTGCACCTCAACGCCGCCCGCATGAACCTCGGCCGCCAAGAGGGCGGCGCCAGCTGCAGCGGCGGGGTCGGAGTGGCCGGAGGAGTAGGTGGAGTCGCCGGAAACGCGAGCGGAGCCGGCGTGGGCGGCGGGCGCTACACCCGGGCCCTGCCCAGCGCCTCGGTGCTCCACGCCCGCTCGGCCTCGCTGCCCGTCGCCCACTACCCGTCCACCAGCAGCCCCGTGTCGGTGAGTAGCAGCAGCGGCCACGGCTCCGTGTCGGACACCCTGACGCGGCCCTCCAGCGCCTCCATCTGCGGCTCGCCGTCCGACGGGGGCTTCAACTCCTCGGACGAGTACGGCTCCAGCCCCGGGGACTTCCGCTACTTCCGGGTGCGCAGCAACACGCCCGACTCCCTGGGCAACACGCCGCCCATCCGCGAGGAGAGCTGCCTGAGCGACTACATGGCCATGGGGTGGCACCGCGAGGTGTTTGGGGCCGGCGGTGGTGGTGGTGGGGGGTCCGGGGGCGACGCGGCGAGGGACGAGGGTACGTCCACGGCGGTGGAGAACGACGAGCGCTGCCCTTCCTCGGCGTCGTCTTCGTCCCTCCGGAGGCGAACCCACTCCTTTTCCCGGCAGGCGGCCGGGGGCGGGGCCAGCGCCGGGGGCGTGGCCGTGTACCAAAAGATGACCCAGACCACGTTCTCGTTGGACGACTCGGCGGCCACGACAACGGGGGAGGTGGCGGGGGGGCTGGCGTTCCTCGGCGGCTCCCTCCGCGGTGGCCCTCCCTCCTCCTCCTCCTCCTCGCTGCGCTCCGACTACAGCTCCTGCTCGGAGCACAGCCAGCAGAGCCGACCGCCCAACACCTCCTCCTCCTCCCCGCCCTCCCCCTCCTCCTCCTCGGCAGCCAAGGAGGACAGCGGCTACATGCCCATGCTCTGCGGGGTGGCCTCAGCCCCCTCTCTCCCCCGGGACACCCCTCCAGACTACATGCCTATGCAGCCCGGCGCCTACCCCCACCACCCCCTGGTCCACTCCCTCTCCCCCCAGCTCCACAGCTCCTCCCCGGGCAGCAACTCGTGCCGACCCACCCAGAGCTCCACAGCGGCGGCGGCCGACTCCCATGGCTACATGATGATGCTGCCGGGCGGCGGAGGAGGAGGAGGAGGGTCCGGCTACAGCTCCTCGTCGTCCCCGCTCCAGGCCTCCCCCCTCAGCGCTCGCGGAAGTGGAGTCAGCCCGGCCGGAGGAGGAGGAGGAGTTAGCGGGACCGATCGGTCCGAGAACGGAGAGTACATGGACATGTCTTACAGCAACGCCGGAGGGGGATCCTCGAGTCCGGGGGTCCGCAAGCCGCCCGCCGAGGGGGGCTACTACGCCCTGAGCACGCCCGAGGGCCCCCCCAAATCCCACAGCCCTTACTTCTCCCTCCCCCGCTCCTACAAGGCCCCAGCCCGCGAGCGAGAGGAGCGGGAGTACGGAGAATACGTCCCCATGCGGTCCCCGGCCAAGCCTGTCTACTCCTCCGTGGCTCCTGGTTCCACCCCTGAGAGGAGGGCCCCGTCCCACCCTCCCCCGCCCTACGGCGCCCAGCACGCCACGGCCAGCGACCGGAGGGCCGTGCGACCCACGCGGCTCCCGCTGGGCCGACGGAGCTTCCAGGGGCTCCTCAAGAGCGGCGAGCCCGCCACCGGTGCCTCAGTCCCGGCCTCGAACGCGCCGGAGGCCCCCACCAGCCCTGGGGAGTACATCAACATCGAGTTCGGCGACGGCTACCACCACCACCACCACCAACCCCAGAAAAGCCAGACGCCGGCGGCCCAGGACGGTGCCCCCTCGCTGGGGTCCGGCGACCACCGCCGCTCCCCTCCCCAGCTGCAGCCCCACCAGGACTACATGAGCGTGGACGTCGGGGGTCAGGACACCGGCCGGGCCAAGAGCCAGTCTCCCAGGCCCAGTCTGGTGGCGCCATGGAACCCGCCCAGCTACATCCGACCCCTGGCCTCGAGCGGCAGGGCGCTGGCCTCCTCTGGAGCAGGCTCTGGAGGAGGAGGAGGAGGAGGAGGAGGAGGAGGAGGAGGAGGAGGAGGAGGACACTGGAAGTCTGCGGCCGACAACTACACGGACATGACCTTTAACCTGGGAGGGGGTGAGGGGTCGAGGGGCAGCCCGACGGCGGTTCTGCACCACCTCTGCGTGCTGGAAGGGCGGTACGGCCAGCCTCCTACTCTTCCTCCCTCCTCTTCCTCCTCCGTCGCGCTGTCCACCCCCGGCCCCGACCTCCTACCCCAGCCCCAGACCGAGCCTAAGGTGGTGAGGGCTGACCCTCAGGGACGGCGGAGACACAGTTCTGAGACCTTCTCCTCCACCTCCACCTCCACCTCCACCTCCACTTCGTCCCGGTCCGGCCAGCCAGGAGCTCCAGGGGCGCCCCCTTCCTTCTCGTCAGGTAGCCCAGCGACGGGACACCTTCTGTCGGCCAACGGCGCTCACGCTGGGGAGA
>JAPMUY010004226.1:295000-297500 GCA_026901105.3 Galaxias olidus
GGATGAGGAGAGGTATAGTCAGCTAGCTAGACAAGTAGAGAGGGATGAGGAGAGCCATTGTCAGCTAGCTAGACAAGTAGAGAGGAGGGGTATGGTTCACTAGCGAGGCAGAAAGAGAGTCTCTCTCTCTCTTTCTCTTTCTCTGTCTATCTCTTTCTCTCTCTCTCTCTCTGCATAGCTAGGGGGGGCAGAGAGAGAAAGAAAGAGAGAGAGAGAGAGTCTCTCTTTCTCTCCCTCTCTTTCTCTATCTCTTTCTCTCTCTCGCTCATCTCTCTCTCTCTTTCTTTCTCTCTCTCTGCCCCCCCCCTCCCCTCCCTCTCTCTCTCTCTCGTCTCCGTCCTCTGTGTCCAGGGCCTTCTATATTTACTGCTTTATTTTCAGGTCCCAGGCATTTACCCACTGTAACTCACCGTAGGCAGGTTACCGGAGACCCCTTCCGCCTGTTTGGTGTGTGTGTGTGTGTGTGTGTGTGTGTGTGTGTGTGTGTGTGTGTGTGTGTGTGTGTGTGTGTGTGTGTGTGTGTGTGTGTGTGTGTGTGTGTGTGTGTGTGTGTGACTACTGATCGTGGACCTTTGTGTGTTTCTGTGCATATGTGTGTTGGAAATGGACCATCTCTTGTGTGTGTTTGTGCATCTGTGTGTATATATATATATATGTGTATTCTGGTAGGACTGTGCGTGTGTGAGTGCGTGTGTGAGTGCGTGCATGCGCGTGTGTGTGTGTGCGTGCGTGCGTGCGCGCGCGCGTGTGCGCATGAAGATAGATAGTGAACATGAACTTTTGCTCAAACATGCACACACACAGCAGTGTATAAATACACACAGCCACAGATGTTAGGCTTATTAGAGAAGTTCTCTCTCTCTCTCTTCTCTCTCTCTCCCTCTCAGAGGTAGAAAAACAGTCTTTTGTGTTTGGCCCAGTAGGCTTATTTCACCCGTCCCACTGGGTAGTAGCGGCTTCTCAGCCCCACACACCAGATCAAGCCTTAGTCTTACCCCTGCCAGGAATCCAGAATACCTAAGCCCTTTTTCTCAGAACAGGAAAGGCTAGTGATATCTGTTTGGTGTGCTAGTGTTATAATGCCAGTATTATCTGTTGGTAGGGTCTGGGTGAGGTTAGGTTGGGTTATTACGAGATCAGTATTATCTGTTGGTAGGGTCTGGGTGGAGCTAGGGTTATTACGAGGTCAGTATTATCTGTTGGTAGGGTCTAGGTGGGGTTAGGATTATTACGAGGTGAGTATTATCTGTTGGTAGGGTCTAGGTGAGGTTAGGTTAGGGTTATTAAGAGGTTAGTATTATCTGTTGGTAGGGTCTGGGTGAGGTTAGGTTAGGGTTATTAAGAGGTTAGTATTATCTGTTGGTGGGGTTAGGGTTATTAAGATGTCAGTATTATCTGTTGGTAAGGTCTGGGTGGGGATAGGGTTATTACGAGTTCAGTATTATCTGTTAGTAGGGTCTGGGTGGGGTTAGGTTAGGGTTATTAAGAGGTTAGTATTATCTGTTGGTAGGGTCTGGGTAAGGTTTGAGGTTATGAAAAGGTTAGTATTATCTGTTGGTAGGGTCTGGGTGGGCTTAAGTTAGGGTTATTAAGAGGTTAGTATTATCTGTTAGTAGGGTCTGGGTGGGGTTAGGTTAGGGTTATTACGATGTCAGTATTATCTGTTGGTTTGGTCTGGGTGAGGTTAAGTTAGGGTTATTAAGAGGTTAGTATTATCTGTTAGTAGGGTCTGGGTGGGGTTAGGGTAATTACAATGTCAGTATTATCTGTTGGTAGGGTCTGGATGGGGTTATGGTTATCCAGTTTTATCTGTTAGTAAGGTGTGGTTGGGGTTAGGGTTATTAAGAGGCCAGTTTTATCTGTTAGTAGGGTCTGGTTGGGGTTAGGGTTATTAAGAGGCCAGTTTTATCTGTTAGTAGGGTCTGGTTGGGGTTTAGGTTATTAAGAGGCCAGTTTTATCTGTTAGTAGGGTCTGGGTGGGGTTAGGGTTATTATCTGTTAGTAGGGTCTGGGTGGGGTTAGGGTTATCATCTGTTGGTTGGGTCTGGGTGGGGTTAGGGTTATTGTCTGTTGGTAGGGTCTGGGTGGGGTTATGGTTATTATCTGTTAGTAGGGTGTGGGTGGGGTTAGAATTAGGGTTATTAAGAGGCCAGCCTGATCTGTTAGTTGGGTGTGGGTGGGGTTAGAGTTATTGAGAGGCCAGTGTTATCTGTTGGTGGGGTCTGGGTGGGGTTAGAGTTAGGGTTAGGTTATTAAGAGGCTAGTATGATCTGTTAGTAGGGTGTGGGTGGGGTTGTTTCTGAGACAGCAGGATGTGTGAGACGCTGACTCAGACAGAAGCAAATGGACACCGTAAGCAAATGAGGCCAGTAGCACGCGTCAGCTGGAAAAGGTCAAAACATCACTCTGTACGGTAAAGAAGACACAACTGTCTGTGTGTGTGTGTGTGTGTGTGTGTGTGTGTCTGTGTGTCTGTGTGTGTGTCTGTGTGTGTCTGTCT
>JAPMUY010004226.1:300000-309453 GCA_026901105.3 Galaxias olidus
ACGGAGCTCAACACCAGCCCAGACCAACTGCCATTAGATGTGCAAAGGCTGCCACGTATTAGCTCCCCAGTGTGTGTGTGTGTGTGTGTGTGCGTGCGTGTGTGTGTGTGTGTGTGTGTGTGTCTGACTTCGGTTATTGATAAACTTGGATTCCTATTTGACTGATAGACATGTCTCTCTCTTTCTCTCTCTCCGTGTCTTTCAGACTGAGGATCCATGGAGGTCACCCCTCCTCATCCTGGAGGCTCTCGACAGTCAGCCCCTTACCCGTGGCCCCTACCTGTGTTTGAACTCTGACCTTTCCATAGAAGGCTGCTACCCCGCCCCCCCTCCGCAACAAAGAAAAAAAAACGACGACAACTCTGACGACGCTCGCCATCGTTTTTAAATTTTTATTTTATTTTGTGTTCATCATTTCAACGGGTTTTAAATGTCAATTTAATTTATTTAAATTCTTTAAATGCATTTTTTTTTTCTCGAAGCTGCCTTTTTTTTCATTTGTATTTTTTATTTTTTTTGCTGTTCCACCCTCCTCCCCCCAGCGTTGGGGGTCAAAGGTTCGACAAAACGTTCCCCGAGAACGACACAGGACATTTCCCTTGGGAAAGCGCGGGGAGGGAGTTTTGGAACGCCCGAGCGATGTGCATCCCACTCACACGGTACATGCTAGCAAAAACACAGCGTTTCCCACCAAAAAACGCTGCCCCTTTCTCCTCATGCACCCCCCCCCCACCCCCCCCACCTGTTTCCACGGCGACTCCTCCGCCACGCCCTGTACCCTGACAAGGTCTTATGTTATTTATTCGACACCTTTTCCAGGTAGGTTTGTTTATTTTCCCCGGTACTCCTTCTTGTTGCTTTGGACTTTGATTTACTTTGGTTGAGAGGGTTCATGATGGCTCCTTGGTTCCTTTGTGTCAGGAGAGAGAGGAAGAAGGAAAAAAGGACAAACAAAGTTTGATTTTGCTTTTGTTTGTTTTGGTTACCTCATTAGGTCAGTAGCATTCGGGTACGTAAAATGAGAGCGGCACAAAGTTGACACTCAAACATGCACACACATGAAAATATCAAAACGGACACTCAAACACACACACACACACACACACACACACACACACACACTGGTTGCCTCTGAGAGGTTATGGTCCACTGTGGATGTGCTGTTCCATGGGGCCCAGTGACGGGAGTGGGGTCTCCAGTGTCCTGATGTCCAGCTCCAGGTGCTGGCTTCCGGGCATTCCTGCCTGGTGACCAGTCCTCCAACCATCCACACACACACACACACACACTACAAAATACACGCACACACACCACCACATACACACACACATGCACACTACACCTTACATTACCCCCCACACAACACAACAGACACACAGAGTTTGAGTGTTTTTAGCACAAGAAAGCAAGCGTTCGTTCTCGATCTCTCTCTTACAGACACACACACACACACACACACACACACACACATACACACACATGCACACACACCACCACCACATACACACACACGCAAACGACACCATACATAACACCACACACAGCACAACATACACACAGAGTTTGAATGTTTTTAGCACAAGAAAGCAAGCGTTCGTTCTCGCGGTCTCTCTTACACACAGACACACACATACTACCACATTTACCCCACATTCACACACTACAACATGCTCACACACACACACGCACATACACACAGTCAAACCTTTCCAACGTCAAGCTTAACCTCTCTACCTGATCTCTGCTTAGCCCAAAGTTCAATTGAAAAAAATATAGGAAACATTTCACCTGCTGAACACCAATGACTATCATTAGTTTAAAAAGCCCCCCCGCCACCCCTCCCCCGTCCCTCTTGAGTGTTCTCCCCCAGACAGGCCTGCGTCAAACATCCCTCTCCCTGCTCCCTCCATCGTCTCATCCCTCTCTTTCTGCAGAAAGTGGCAGTGTAGTCAAGCGCCTAGTACTCTTTTTAGCTACGTCTTTAGAAAACTTGCCTTTTGTACAGCCTCTCTAGCTTGGTAAACTGTGTGTGTGTGTGTGTGTGTGTGTGTGTGGGGGGGGGGGGGGGGTTGATATGGAGAGAGGAAGGGAGAAGAAAAGGAGATGGAGATGCCTCTGCTTCTTCTTTTGGATCCGTGTTCGATGTGCTGCTCTTCCTTTTCCCTCCGCCCTCCCTCTCTCCGTTCGGCCGCCGGAACCAAAATCTGAAAAGGTGAATCGAGCTCGATGCTTGACGTGCGACGACGAAACGACGACAGATAAAAGATAAAAAGTATTTTTCATGGTATGTCTTGTTGATGTAAATCGATATAAGGGTGATGCACAGTGCTCATATTTGTTCATACTTTTAAAAAACAAAAACAAAAACAAAAATACAAGAAAGAAAATGAAAAATACTACCCCCCCCCCCCCCCCCCCCCTTATTTACCTTTTACCCTCTGGATAAGGGTTACTGAAAAAAAAAGCACCCCTTTCTCGATTTGGTACGATCCACTAATGTCTATAGCACAGCCCGGAGCGGTTTGCAAAATTGTATAGTTCAATTAAAAAAATATATTATATTTGACAAAAATTGCGAACAAAGAATTGTGATGATTGTACATGATGAGAATCCCAAATGGCTGACGCGACGAAGTAAAAAAGTATTTTTTATTGTGTGTGTGTGCGTGTGAAATGTCTTTGTTGATTTAGAATTCTAAACGCTGTTTCCGGTCTTTTGCTTAGCTCAAGACCACGCCAAGGTCCATAGATGGCTAGGTACAGTACAGTACGGTACAGAAAACGGCACCCCTTTTGAATAATCCGTTCAATCAAAAACGTTGCTATTGTGTTGCCATGGTGCACATTGACCGGCTAATGAGCCCGTTTTGAAACAAGACGTTTTTTTCGGGGCTTTTTTTTCTTATATATATTTTTTTTCTAAATGAATTATTTCTGTTCTCTGATTTACCTAGAACGAGACAAAATGAATCGTTGGGAAATGATCACTACGTCATATATAATACTCACTGAGAGGACTTGTGGTACTGCATCAATATGCAAAAGTCGATATATATATTTTTCATTTGATTTTTGTATGTAGTTTACAGAGGAAAAAAAATCTACTTCTTTTAATTGGTGTAGTGTTGAAGGTTTCAGCAGACTTGTAAACGTGGTGGGGGTGGTGGTGGTGGAGGGGGGGGGGGGGGGGTCGGAGTCGAAAAATTCATGAAAGGATACGTGCAAGGGGGGGGGGGGGCAGGGGCGGGGGGGGGGGGTGTTTTTTCAGAGTACTTCGACATTTTGCAGTTTTTGTAAAAAATGAAAAGAAAAGACAACCTCTGCCTAATGTTTTGTATTTATATTACATTTGATTTACTGCTGTGTAGTATGAAGAACTATTTGAAATGCTGTCGATGGCGACCTGGATGAGGACGGTGGTGATGATAATGATGATTATGATTTTCATTGCCCTGCTATCAGCACTGAGGCCAGAATACTATCCCAAATCCTTTCCGAATACTTTCGAGTGTTTACCTGAGTCTTCTCGAAGTGCCTGATCCGCATTGCGCTTTTCTGGGATTGATTTGTCTGGTCTGATTGTACTAGGCTAGTCGTACTCCATCTGTCACAGATCAGCGAGTATTTGAAAGGATTTCAGTGATTTGGACCCTGTGCTGTTCTGCTACCTGTGTTTGTTTGTTTTCTTCTTCAGTTTTTTTTTCAGTTTTTTTTTCTGAACTGAATGCTGTCGTTTACTGGCTTTACAGAAAGATAGAGTTAAAACTGTGGAGAGCGTGCATTATTTCTGCAACGTTTGTCCTGTATGCGAAAAGAAAACGAGTATAAAAAAATAAGAAAAGAAAAAAAAGATTTAGGAAGCTGTTCCTTGAACAGTTATTTTCCCTTCTGTAAATAATCAAATAAAGTTGCGACGTATTTTTTTTTTCCATGTTCAAATTGGCTCCTTGTGGTGGGTGCCTCACTCTCTGTTATTTTTATTTTCTTTTCCTCCCTTTCTCTCGTTAAAATTTTCTTTTCTTCTGGAGGGAAAGAAGGATGTGTGAGGTTCTTGCGTAGGAGTTTTGAGTATCAGCATAGTGACGGTATTTATCAAATTCTTCTTTGCTTTCAATAGAGCTATTGCAATAAAAAAATGTGTTCATGTAAGTTGGTGGCCTCAGCTGTACTTTATTTGTGTGTGTGTGTGTCAACACACTACCACCTGTGTCTCTGGATGGCTCATAGGCCAGTGGACCTTTATGCACAGAATTCTGTGTTATCTTTATTCCCAGAAGGCCAGCGATGACCTAAAGAAAAGGCCAAATGGACAAAACCTATTCAGCAAAATCAATATTCATAGTAAATAGTCAGGTTAGACTACTGGATATGAAACAGTCCACCTATGGGCCAGCTCACATCAGACACCTGTTTTTAAATTATTGTGAATCCTGTTAGGTTTTAAATGTAGTTGTTTGAGATGAGAGACTTTACACGAACACAACATAGCCGTTCTGTCTTTTTTTCCCCTTCAGTACACCAACCAATTCTCGTTTGACCAACCCACCTACAAAGTCCACCAGAGCACAACACAACAACATTCTCCCAACCCTCAAAAACATTCTAAAGTCCACCGTTGTCACGGAAACTCCAATCAGCTGAGTGGGAATCTTTGATCTAGCTGCACGTGCCGGAATCCTGGCCCGAGAGTCCACTCCTGTTGTCATGGACTTAGATGTTTTTGTGCTTTGTGGGGTCAGACAGGAGCACACACACACACACACACACACACACACACACACACACACACACACACACACACACACTACCCTAGACCCTAACCTGTGTTGGGTTATTATTATAAAGGATAATAATATTTTCATCATTTATTCTTTGCTAAATAAAAACGGACACATAAAGGGTTGTTTCAGGTATAATACACAGGACCAGTCCCATGTTTGGACTCGCTGAAGTGAATGGGAAAGTGTGTCCAGACTTTTGGCTGGGACTGTAAATCTTTTACCCAGCCTTTCAGAAAGGTTTTGTGCTTGTTGTAGAGGAAGTCAACAAACAGAAATAAGCGCCTCTCCAGATACTTGACGTTCCTTTTCATTTCGTCAAATGGGCGTGGACTTTTGTTCCAGTTCCAGTCTGTGAGGAAGCCATTTCAGTCACATGTCAGATGCTGTGTCACCTTCACTGTGATTTGTGACTCTCTGAGTAATCTCTCACATCAACCAAACCAGACCCCTACCTTTTTTGTCTTTTTTCCCCTAGTTCTCATGTGTTTTTGAGTTGGAAAATAAGGGTCATATCTTTGTCACAGCTCGCCCGTCCGTGTCGCCATCAGCACTTCGGTAGAGTTGACGTGGCGTGGAGAATCTCACCTCCCATGCACGCGTTCGGGGGGGGGGTTAGTCTCTTTAGTATCTCTCAAAATGTTTTACAGAGGACGAACGCTGCCGATCCCGGAGGGAGACGGAACGCCCAGCGCCTACCCTTGCCCCATGCTCTTAAACAGATTACGGAACGCGTCGCAGACTTTAGCTCAAGGGAGCAGGTCAGAGACTTGACCCGAGAGCCAGCTCACCGGGATTTGTGACCCGCGTGTTAAGTGTCCGTCGATAGGGGCGGTCAACAAAAGGTAACGATGTAATCTCTGGCTAATGATATCGGTCTGTTGGCTGCAGGTTGCTCCTGCTGAGTCGGGTGATAAACCACAACAAGGTACAGACAAAGTCTCGAAGGTGCCAGCAGAGTCCAATTCAAAGTCAAATCGCTATCATGTGCTCTGGGGAAAAACATTGTAAGTCATACGTGTATAAATCCTGCATAGTGGTATGGGCTTAAAGGTCAAGATATGAAATCCTATAGAACAAGAGCGCCACAATCTTCCGTCGACTACGGTTTTGTTTGGAAATGGTTGGCGTTTTTCTCTTTCACTTATTTCCCATGATGTAAAATGGAGAAGACGTATTGTTATGTTGGTAAGGTTAAAAAACGACATCACTTTGTTCACCCGTCTTTATTTAAGAAAACATGGGTATATTTGAACTACTTTCATGCATGGATCAGTCTCGCCCAAAACAAATTGCACACGTTTTGCACAGCCCTTTCACACCAGTGTAACTATCCCACCGAGAGCAACGTATTGAATGGAGATTTCCGTTAAGAATGCCGATAACCAGGGGGATTCAACGCAGCACGTTGCCAAACGTTTTCCTGACATTTTAAAGGCTCAAAACCCAACCATGTCTGAAAGGTGTGGGAGTTCAGTAGAACGATAGTCGTCAGATTAAAATCCCTTCTTTTCAAGAGAGCAGCTCATTACCTATATGTCTCCAGAGGCGTTCACGCACACACTCCAGACAACGCCATTCCAGGCTTAGTGGTGCGTTCTTAAGGCCCTGATCTCCTTCATGCCCTTGGGTGCTGACCGACCGCCCTTGACACACAACCCGACCCGCTTGTGTGTGTCTGCAAGGCGCTGGGAGATATAGGCTATACATGTCCTGTAGAACTCATCCCCTGGCCTGTTGAACTCTACTTCCTGTCCGGTGGAACTCACCCCGTCCTGTTGAACTCTGCTTCCTGTCCAGTAGGACTTACCCCCTGTCCTGTTGAAAACTCTACTTTCTGTCCGGTGGAACTCACCCCCTGTCCTGTTGAACTCTACTTCCTGTCCGGTGGAACTCACCCCTTGTCCTGTTGAACTCTGCTTCCTGTCCTTTTGAACTCTGCTTCGTGTCCTGTGGAACTCTACTCCCTGTCCTGTTGAACTCTACTTCCTGTCCTGTAGAACTCACTCCCTGTCCTGTGGAACTCTACTTTCTGTCCTGGGGAACTCTACTTCCTGTCCTGTGGAAATCAAATCCCTGTCCTGTGGAACTCTACTTCCTGTCCTGTGGAAATCTACTCCCTGTCCTGTGGAACTCTGCTTCCTGTCCTGTGGAACTCTACTTCCTGTCCTGTGGAACTCTACTTCCTGTCCTGTGGAACTCTGCTTCCTGTCCTGTGGAACTCTACTTCCTGTCCTGTGGAACTCTATTTCCTGTCCTGTGGAACTCTGCTTCCTGTCCTGTGGAACTCTACTTCCTGTCCTGTGGAACTCTGCTTCCTGTCCTGTTGATCTCTGCTCACATCTGAAAGGAATGACCTGCCTCGTAACTGGACGAGCCCCCTCCAGGATCCCGGAGGGGTGTGTGTGTGTGTGTGTGTGTCCACGCAAAGTCTAATCCCCGAGGCCTATTTGTTGTTGTGTACAAACACAACCGCCCTCATTTAGAACAGGACATCGACACAACAACACTATGAATGTGTTTTGTTTTGTGAATTTATTCATTTGCAGCATCGGTTTTGCTCTCCTAACTAACCCTTTGTTAAGTGTCCATCCAGGCCATGTTTGAAGTTGATATACAGTCGATCAAAACAAACTAAACTCAGAAACAAACCAAATTACATTTCAACACATAACGTTGTTTACGAGACAGTGGCGTCTCGCCAAAATAAATAAAAAAAAATTCTCTCTCGCAAAACAACACGCGTCGTTAACCTCAGGTCAGTGTCCGGGTCACGTGGCGGTCACGACGATCCGGCCCGGGTGTAAGCCTGCTGGAATGTTGCTGTGACAACGGCAGGTGTTTTTGCCGGGACTGGCCTATGGCAGGACCTGCCTCTGTAAGTGAAAGGGCCCCACCAAAGCCTGTCCAGTCTGCTGTGTCCAGCGTCCTCCTCCTTCTAGCATGGCGTAAGTAACCGAGCACTGACCTATCCTGGGGGGGCAGCCCTGGCTGGATTTCTTTCCAGGGAAAGCCTCTGGTTCCTGGGGAGAAGAGGCTCCCCACTGGCCTGATGACAGACAGACTTCCACAGCAGGGTCCCCAAGCACTGGGCCCAGGCGTTAGTAGATCTTTGTGTGTGTGTGTGTGAGTGTGTGCACGTATTTGCGTCTGCGTTGGTGTTTGTGCATGTGTGTGTTTGCATTTGCGTCTGCCTTGGTGCGCGCCTGTGTGTGCGCATTTGCGCCTGCGTTGGTGTGTGTGTGTGTGTATGTGTGTGCATTTGCGTCTGCGTTGGTGCGTGTGTGTGTGTGTGCATTTGCGTCTGCCTTGGTGTCTGTGTGTGCGTGTGTGTGCCGCTCTTGGAGGGTCATTTCAACACCACCGTGTGATTACTAGAGTTTAATTACAAATGGAAACACTGGGGTGCCTCGCCACGGATGTAGTGTTTCAAAACAACAACTCACGTTATGTGTGTCTGAGAGAGAGAGAGAGAGAGAGAGAGAGAGAGAGAGAGACAGAGAGAGAGAGAGAGAGAGAGAGAGAGAGAGAGAGGGAGAGAGAGAGAGAGAGAGAGAGAGAGAGATAGATAGAGAGATAGAGAGGGAGAGATATAGAGAGAAAGAGATTTATATAGAGAGAGGGAGAGAGAGAGAGTGAGAGAGAGCAAGAGAAAGTGAAAGAGACAGGGTGAGAGAGAGAGAGAGAGAAAGAGAGAGAGAGAGAGAGAGAGACCAAGAGAAAGTGAAAGAGACAGGGAGAGGGAGAGAGGGAGAGAGAGATAAAACAAACAAATAAAATACACATATACGCCTAAATCCACCGTTGGATTTAGAAGTGGTGCACTGGGCCAAAGACACCCAACGAGGAATCCAAAAGCCACCAGATTGGTTTACGCCACCAGTGGTTTACGCCTCGTGCAGAAGCCAGCAGGTTATTTTACTTAATTACCTTTCTTTTCCACCGGTCATGTCATTTTTTGATGACGGCGCCACATGTTTTCCATGTCGCTGGCCCAGCACTCGGACACCGGTCGCGACTCCTGATGAGGAGGCCATTCCCCACAGGCTGGTCAGTAGATCTTTAATTAATTCTACACTCCGCTGTCATCGCCCAACCCAGGTCAACCCAGGTTATCCCCCGGCTCACAGAGGCCAGGTTGACCGGGGTCTATTTCGTGTGGCCAAATTGTGTTATTAAGTCGTTGTGGATGAGAGAGTGTTAAGTGTGTGTTTAGGTGAACGTGCATAGTGTGTGTGTGTGTGTCGTACGTGGCATGTGTGTGGATGACGGGAAGGCGCGCCAGCCTGTGAGTGTAACCATGAAGGTGAAGCGAGTGGTTCCGGAATTGGTGCTCATGAATTCAGAGAATTCCCAGGGATTCCATACTGCATTCATAATTTACTTCCCAAACGGAAGGGCCAGCAACCATCTTTTTTTTTAATTCCAAAGTTACTTTGTTTTTTCGTTTGTGTCACAGTCCATGTATAAGGAAACCACATGGAACACAAATAGGCCTGTGTGTGTATGTGTGTGCGTGTGTGTGGTGTGTGTCTCTGTATGTGTGTGTGTGCGTGTGTATCTGTGTCTGTGTGTGTATGTGTGTCTGTGTGTCTCTGTATGTGTGTGTGTGTATGTGTCTGTGTGTGTGTGTGTGCATGTGTGTGTGTGTGTGTGTGTGTGTGTGTCTGTGTGT
>JAPMUY010004229.1:25000-30884 GCA_026901105.3 Galaxias olidus
TTTAACCTGCCACCAAATCACATGACACAAACAAGTTATCTGACTCACAAAACCAACACACCCATCACCAAATAAGGCTCTGTAAACATAGCTAAGAAAGTAATCCAAAAAATAAAACATAAAAACTTAATTATCACACAAATTTAAATTGTACAAGTCTTGGAAAATTAGATGTTTTTTGACTTTGCAATCTATTGATACACAAAGACAGTTTAGGCTCTACAGAGGTTGACCTTTCGGTGACCCCATCAGTTCATTTAGCGACGCACACAGACAAGATGAAACCAAATGATAATACACAATTTACAAAAACATTTTAAAGCTAAATACAATATTTATAATTGTTATTTTACAAAAGAAGCGTCCTTAGTGAGAGTGCGGGTGTTGACGTGTGTGTGACAGCTTCATTCCATCCTCGCGTTTTCTTTGTTTCAAAAAGAAATAAAATGGACTTTCTAAATATTGAAGTGGACCTGGAAAAGTTCAAGACAAGTGTATAAATATTTAGCTACAACTTTGGCAAAATCACAAAAGTCTACAATAGTATAAGCACATATGAAACCACGGGGAGGGGTAGGTGTTGGTGCGGGACCACGGAGCCTAAGAACGCCTTAGTGGACAGTGCTGGACCACACCGCTGATGTCCACTTTGAGGGATATTCTATCTTTCATTTGGTCCCCAAAGGACAGAAGCCTCTACTCTCACTCGCTTTTCAAAGGCTAGACAAGATTCTCTTTTTCCATCTTTTTTTTTTCTTCATATATATATCTATATTTACGTACAATAAGTTAGAGTTCCTTTTTGAGATGATGAGATTGTGAGGGTTTAATCTCCTCTGAGGTCATGTTTCTCTTTAAGCCTTAAACACACAAACAGAAATGTAGAAAATGAATGGACTTTATGGCGATGCACAGGTCCAGAGGTCGTCAGGGTCGCTGTGTCCACACTTTATTATTCTCCTCTGTAAGGACATGAGGAGAAATCCAGTCATTAAAGGAAAGAGTTCAGTGACACGCGAGTCACAGCGTCACTCACTGGAGAGAGGTTGTTCTGATTGGCCACTCAGCGCCTTCTAGAACCTTCCAGCCACGCCCACCGAGGACCCCTGTGATATGATTGGTGCTGAGGGGGAAATAAGGAAGTGCGTTTTCTTTTACATGGGAGGAACCACCAGCCCAGACATCCCTGGAGAGAGAGAGAGAGAGAGACAAAGAGAGAGGCAGAAACAGAGAGAGACAGAGAGAAAAAGAGAGAGACAGAGGAGAGAGGGAGGGGGGGACAAACAGATGAATCCAACATCATCATCATGATACAACTGGAGCTCATAAAGCAACACAGAACATACTCTGACAAAGAGGCTGGAGAAGTACAATGGACCCCATCATGTGTGAGTGTGTGTGTGGGGGGGAGGGGCGGGGCTGATGTGAAAGCTGAGAGAGCGAGAGAGAGAGCGAGACAGACAGAGAGAGAGAGAGACAGAGTGAGAGAGAGAGACAGAGAGCATTCTGGCTCTCTGATGTGTGAGGATTCTGAAAGGCAAAGTGCGTGCGTGCGTGTGCGTGTGTGTGTGTGTGTGTGTGTGTGTGCAATGGCTGACCGGAGGCAGACTCCCAAGAGATGAACCACACTGACAGTTAGGAAACCTGCTCTCAAAAACCCTCGTCTCACACACACACACACACACACACACACACACACACACACACACACACAATCTCTCTAACGTCTTACAGACGGAACCAATATCTCTTTGTAAAATAACACGCAGTCTGTCAAACCACTGACAGTACCTAACCCTGTACTGAAGTACTGACAGTCCCTAACCCTGTACTGAAGTACTGACCGTACCTAACCCCTTACTGAAGTACTGACAGTAACTAACCCCTTACTAAAGTACTGTCAGTACCTAACCCCTTACTGAAGTACTGACCGTACCTAACCCTGTACTGAAGTACTGACAGTAACTAACCCCTTACTGAAGTACTGACAGTACCTAACCCTGTGCTGAAGTACTGACAGTACCTAACCCTGTACTGAAGTACTGTCAGTACCTAACCCCTTACTGAAGTACTGACAGTACCTAACCCTGTACTGAAGTACTGACAGTAACTAACCCCTTACTGAAGTACTGACCGTACCTAACCCTGTACTGAAGTACTGACAGTAACTAACCCCTTACTGAAGTACTGTCAGTACCTAACCCTGTACTGAAGTACTGACAGTAACTAACCCCTTACTAAAGTACTGTCAGTACCTAACCCCTTACTAAAGTACTGTCAGTACCTAACCCTGTACTGCAGTACTGACCGTACCTAACCCTGTGCTGAAGTACTGACCGTACCTAACCCTGTGCTGAAGTACTGACCGTACCTAACCCTGTACTGAAGTACTGACAGTACCTAACCCTGTACTGCAGTACTGACAGTACCTAACCCTGTACTGCAGTACTGACAGTACCTAACCCTGTACTGCAGTACTGACAGTACCTAACCCTGTGCTGAAGTACTGACAGTACCTAACCCTGTACTGCAGTACTGACCGTACCTAACCCTGTATTGCAGTACTGACAGTACCTAACCCTATGCTGAAGTACTGACAGTACCTAACCCTGTACTGAAGTACTGACAGTACCTAACCCTGTACTGCAGTACTGACACCCACAGACACTTAGAGTTAGTGGGACTACATGTTCCCTAATAACACCATATGAAGTGATATGGCAATGACGCAACAAAAACATCTCTCTCTCTCTCTCGCTCTGTCTATCTCTCAATCGTTCTCTCTGTCCATCTCTCTCTCTCTCTCGCTCTATCTATCTCTCAATCGTTCTCTCTCCGTCCATCTCTCTCTCTCTCTCTCGCTCTATCTATCTCTCAATCGTTCTCTCCATCCATCTCTCTCTCTCTCCCGCTCTATCTATCTCTCAATCGTTCTCTCTCCGTCCATCTCTCTCTCTCTCCCTCCCCCGGTTGGTTGTGTGGGTTGTCATGGTTCAGAATCTCAGAAGTTGTTGACTTGATGACAAGCCCGTCCTCATAACACGCCTTTCATATCATAGCCCGTCATCATCAGCCTTTCATAACAAGGTACATTAACAAGAGCGTGTACATGATACGTTAATACAGTGTGTACATGATACATTAATACAGCGTGTACATGCTACATTAATACGAGCGTGTACATGCTACGTTAATACAGCGTGTACATGCTACATTAATACAGCGTGTACATGCTACATTAATACAGCGTGTACATGCTACATTAATACAGCGTGTACATGCTACATTAATACAGCGTGTACATGCTACATTAATACGAGCGTGTACATGCTACATTAATACAGCGTGTACATGATACATTAATACGAGCGTGTACATGCTACATTAATACAGCGTGTACATGCTACATTAATACAGTGTGTACATGCTACATTAATACAGCGTGTACATGATACATTAATACAGCATGTACATGCTACATTAATACAGCGTGTACATGCTACATTAATACGAGCGTGTACATGCTACATTAATACAGCGTGTACATGCTACATTAATACAGCGTGTACATGCTACATTAATACAGCGTGTACATGCTACATTAATAATACAGCGTGTACATGATACATTAATACAGTGTGTACATGATACATTAATACGAGCGTGTACATGCTACATTAATACAGCGTGTACATGCTACATTAATACGAGCGTGTACATGCTACATTAATACAGCGTGTACATGATACATTAATACAGCGTGTACATGCTACATTAATACAGCGTGTACATGCTACATTAATACAGCGTGTACATGCTACATTAATACAGCGTGTACATGCTACATTAATACAGCGTGTACATGCTACATTAATACAGCGTGTACATGATACATTAATATGAGCGTGTACATGTTACATTAATACAGCGTGTACATGCTACATTAATACAGCGTGTACATGATACATTAATACAGCGTGTACATGCTATGTTAATACGAGCGTGTACATGCTACATTAATACGAGCGTGTACATGCTACATTAATACAGCATGTACATGCTACATTAATACGAGCGTGTACATGCTACATTAATACAGCGTGTACATGCTACATTAATACAGCGTGTACATGCTACATTAATACGAGCGTGTACATGATACATTAATACAGCGTGTACATGCTACATTAATACAGCGTGTACATGCTACATTAATACAGCGTGTACATGCTACATTAATACAGCGTGTACATGCTATGTTAATACGAGCGTGTACATGCTACATTAATACGAGCGTGTACATGCTACATTAATACAGCATGTACATGCTACATTAATACGAGCGTGTACATGCTACATTAATACAGCGTGTACATGCTACATTAATACAGCGTGTACATGCTACATTAATACAGCGTGTACATGCTACATTAATACAGCGTGTACATGCTATGTTAATACGAGCGTGTACATGCTACATTAATACGAGCGTGTACATGCTACATTAATACGAGCGTGTACATGCTACATTAATACAGCGTGTACATGCTACATTAATACAGCGTGTACATGCTACATTAATACAGCGTGTACATGCTACATTAATACAGCGTGTACATGCTACATTAATACAGCGTGTACATGCTATGTTAATACGAGCGTGTACATGCTACATTAATACGAGCGTGTACATGCTACATTAATACCGCATGTACATGCTACATTAATACGAGCGTGTACATGCTACATTAATACAGCGTGTACATGCTACATTAATACAGCGTGTACATGCTACATTAATACGAGCGTGTACATGCTACATTAATACAGCGTGTACATGCTACATTAATACAGTGTGTACATGATACATTAATACAGCGTGTACATGATACATTAATACAGCGTGTACATGCTACATTAATACAGCGTGTACATGCTACATTAATGCGAGCGTGTACATGCTACATTAATACGAGCGTGTACATGATACATTAATACGAGCGTGTACATGCTACATTATGCCATTAATAAAGCGTGTACATGCTACATTAATACAGCGTACATGCTACAGTAATATGAGCCCGTGTACATGCTACGTTGTGCGCGCGTGTACATGCTAATACAGCGTGTACATGCTACATTAATACAGCGTGTACATGCTACATTAATACAGCGTGTACATGCTACATTAATACAGCGTGTACACGCTGTATGTAATGCAGCGTGTACACGATACATTAATGCAGCATGTACACGCTGTATTAATGTATCATGTACACACTGTATTAATGTATGCATGTACACGTACGTATTAATGTAGCATGTACACGCTCCCGTGTATAATGTAGCATGTACACGCTTCGTATTAATGTAGTATGTACACGCTGTATACGTAATGTAGCATGTACACGCTCGTATTAGTGTCAGCATGTACATGCTGTATTAATGTGGCATGCACACGCTCGTACACGTAGCATGTACACGCTCGTATTAACGTAGCATGTACACGCTGTATTAATGCCAGCATGTACACGCTGTATTAATGTAAGCGTAGTACACGCTGCATTAATGTAGCCTGTACACGCTAGATAACGTAGCATGTACACGCTGTAATAATGTAGCATGCTAACACGCTCGTATTAATGTAGCATGTACACGCTGTATTAATGTAGCATGCCTTTCACGCTTCGCTATTAACGTAGCATGTACACGCTGTATTAGTAGCGTAGCGCACGTATATGCCAACGCAATACGCTGTATTAGCGCTCGCACTAATGTAGCATGTAACACGCTGTATTAATGTAGCGTAGTACACGCTCGTATTAACGTAGCATGTACACGCTGTATTAATGTAGCATAGCACGCGATGTAACAATAGCTGCGC
>JAPMUY010004233.1:0-2500 GCA_026901105.3 Galaxias olidus
AGCTTTGAGTAGTGACCTTAAGAACAAGATCGCGAATAATTCATTTGATTTAGTTATTATCGTTTTTCTAGATACTCAAAGCGGTTTACACACATTGGTCGCCGATTAATAACACAGAACGAACTACGAATGGACCGACAGCTATCAAACGCAACACTCAGTCTGAGTGATACCACAATATTACAGTAACTAATTCAAGTAACGCTGAGTTACTGCATTGCTAAGAAACGTTTTGGGTTTTTTGTCTTAGATAGGCTATTTTATGATGACGGTTTATACGCGCGGCAGTTCTGGGTAGGTCACGTTGGCTACTAGCAAAGACGCACTTCTTGCAGCTGCCAGTTGTCCGAAGTTCAATCTCCGATGGCTGAGAGATGAGGATAGGAGAGAGCTTGTGAGGGAGAGTCTGACAGCAGTGTCGCACAACTGCTCCTGCTAAGGACTCTACTTCTGTCAGCCAGCCAGTGTTCATTTTGACAAGCATTTTTCTAATAAAAATTGTAGTTGGTTTAAAGTCAAACTGTCGTCATTATTTAGTTTGGTGGCATACTTTTCTGGCTTTTTTGACCCACAATGCTCTGCGAAGGGGAAGATACATTACATCGACACTCCGCACCATTGGAGCACAAACGATTTTCAAATTTGGCGCTACGGACTGCGACGGATGTTACAACGAACTAGTGTGTCCCAATGGTATGCATACTTTAAGCGTTTAATATGCAATTAAATTAATGGTTAAGACGGAAAACAATCACTGACTTGAGATGCCAACTTTGATCGAGGTTGTCAGCCTGAACAGACCCAGCTTTTTCGTCTCGTCTTAACTTGTCAGGGCATAATGAACAGAGATGTCATTGTAATTTACCTCGTCAATATTTTGTAGTAATGGACTGTTTGAGGTCAGGGAAGTATGGGGTTGAGACTGAATCAGTTCTATTTATTAAATTTTTTATGTACGTATAAAAGGAGCTGGGTAAACAGGTTGTATGTCACTTTTAAGGGCTGGGGGTTGTGGACTAAGGAAAGCAATTTAGTAATTTAACGAGTAACGTAATTAATTACTTTTGACACCAATAAATAAGTAAAGTAATATTATTACTTTTTAAAGGAATACTAAGTCAATAGTAACTTATTACAAATCCTGAGTAACTTGCTCAACACTGATAGTCATGATTTAAGTCAATGTAATTGTTGTTGGGACATAATGTAGTTGGGCTGATGCCCCCCTTAGTGTTGGGCTGAGGCCCCCCTTAGTGTTGTGCTGATGCCCCCCTTAGTGTTGGGCTGATGCTCCTCTTAGTGTTGGGCTGAAGCCCCCTTAGTGTTGGGTTGATGCCCCTCTTAGTGTTGGGCTGGAGCCCCCCTTTGTGTTGGGCTGAAGCCCCCTTAGAGTTGGGCTGAAGCCCCCCTTAGTGTTGGGCTGAAGCCCCCCTTAGTGTTGGGCTGAAGCCTCCCTTAGTGTTGTGCTGATGCCCCCCTTAGTGTTGGGCTGAAGCCCCCCTTATTGTTGGGCTGAAGCCCCCCTTAGTGTCTGTCCTTTGTCATGACACATTGAGTTGTAGATATTTAAGGGTGGAGGCAGACATTTTGACAAACAATACAATGAGGGACTAGATTTTAAGATGCTGGATTCGATCACAAACTACAACCCCCAAAACGTATCTGTCTGTTGAGGAAAGTATCTCCAGTGATTGGGCAACACCTAGTGTTCATATGTGTATGTGTCGTATATCATTATCCATGAATAACAATAAAGCAATAAAAAATACATTGCCAGTTTTACGTTTTTTATTTTCAAATCTGAAATTACAATATCACCATAAAGCTAGACATCTACATTATAATATTTCCACCCTTTCAACGCACACACACACTAACATTATTCTACAATTAAAACACACACACACACACACACACACAAACAGAGGACGTTATTCATCATATTATGAATGGTATTGTGTCTGCTCCAACAATACAAAGGAACAGCATTTTAACAAATTGTTCCTATATTTCATGCCCACCTAGCACACAGTTATGGTACAGTCCACCACACAGTAATGCTGTTAATGGTACAGTCCAGCACATAGTAATGCTGTTAAGGGTACAGTACAGCACATAGTGATGCTGTTAATGGTACAGTCCACCCCACAGGCATGCTGTTAATGGTACAGTCCACTATACTGCACTGTTAATGGTACAGTCCACCCCAAAGTAATGCTGTTAATGGTACAGTCCACCCCACAGGCATGCTGTTAATGGTCCAGTCCACTATGCTGCACTGATAATGGTACAGTGTGTCACAGAGTAATGCTGTTAATGGTACAGTCCACAATACTGCGTTGATAATGGTACAGTCCACTATACTGCACTGTTAATGGTGCAGTCCGCAATACTGCACTGATAATGGTACAGTCCACAATACTGCACTGATAATGGTACAGTCCACTGTACTGCACTGTTAATGGTGCAGTCCGCAATACTGCACTGATAATGGTACAGT
>JAPMUY010004233.1:5000-7500 GCA_026901105.3 Galaxias olidus
CTTCTGTAAAAGAGACGTTCTGTCTGTCCAAATCATTAACTCGTAATAATAATAATAAATAACGAGTCAAACTGAAAATGTGCGAATGGAGAAACAGTCTAGGGCTAGTGAAAAACCAGAAAACACAGTCTATTCTAGTGAAAAAACAGAAAACACAGTCTATTCTAGTGAAAAACCAGAAAACACAGTCTAGGCTAGTGAAAAACCAGAAAACACAGTCTAGGTTAGTGAAAAACCAGAAAACAAAGCCTAGGCTAGTGAAAAACCAGGACACAGTCTAGGCTACTGAAAAACCAGAAAACACAGTCTAGGCTAGTGAAAAACCAGGACACAGTCTAGGTTAGTGAAAAACCAGAAAACACAGTCTAGGCTAGTGAAAAACCAGAAAATACAGTCTAGGCTATTGAAAAACCAGGACACACAGTCTAGGCTAGTGAAAAACCAGAACACACAGTCTAGGCTAGTGAAAAACCAGAACACACAGTCTAGGCTAGTGAAAAACCAGAAAACACGGTCTAGGCTAGGGAAAATCCGGAGCACACAGTCTAGGCTAGTGAAAAACCAGAAAACACAGTCCAGGCCAGGGCTATTAATGTGATTAATGATGAATTTTTTTAAATAAAAATAAAATAATTAGAGTTTATAATTTCTGTATGATAATGTTGTGGAATTATCCCTGTTTGTGCTGCCCCAAATCCCCCAATCAATCTAAAATAAAAAGTAATCCCTGGTTGACGCAAACTCCTCTATTCTAATCTAGACGTCACATCTGTAAACAATCCAAGTATTTCACGCACGCACTTGATCGTCTCCGCGCTTGTTGTGTTTGCTAAAAAGGGAGCTAAAATGTCGCTTTCTACACAGAAAAGACGAAAGGTTGACTCCAAAAACAGGCAGTTCAACAGTGAATGGACAGAGAAGTATGTGTTTGTATCAGTTGATACAAGGCCCGTGTGTTTACTCTGCAATGAGTGCGTGTCTGTATGCAAAGAATATAATTTGAGGAGGCATTTTAAAACAACCCATGCTAATTTTGACACGACCTTCCCACTGGGCTCTGATGCTCGCCGCCATAAGATTCGGGGGCTAACTTCATGTTTTGACCAAAGACGTAGCCCCCCGTTTCGGGCTTTTCCAGAGCAGGAGAGAGCTACATCTGCATCGCTAAGAGTGGCGTGGATTTTGGGCAAAAATAAAAAAATGTTTACAGATGCAGAGACTGTCAAGGAGTGTATAATTGCATCAATAGAGGAGGTGGTTACAGATGAGAAAACCCGAAACAGCGTGGTTGATTCCATCAAGAAAATTCCCTTTTCAGACACTTCAACCATAAGGAGAGTAGAGGTCCTTGCCTTTGATGTACTTGAGACTCTGTTGGACAGACTGAGAAACGCGGAGGTGATGTCTCTGGCTGTTGATGAATCAACAGACAATAGTGATGTAGCAAAGCTGTGCCTTTATGTAAGATTATTTGATAGCAAATGCTTTCGGGAGGATCTACTTGGACTAATTCCTTTGGAGGGACACACAACCGGCGAAATAATTTTTAATAAAATTGTATCGTTCGTTGAGGAGAATAAATTGGATTTGGAACGTATTAATATGCTAGTCACAGACGGTGCGCCCGCGATGGCGGGAAGGACACAGGGCCTGTCCGCTAGGTTGGTCGCTGTGGCTCCACAGCTAAGATCGCTACACTGTCTAATCCACCAAAGCCTCCTGTGTTCAAAACTAAGTGGTGAGTTAAAAGAGACCATGGAGTCTGTAATGGCAATTATTAACTTTAATCGTTCCACCTCCAGTTTACAGCACCGCCTTTTCCGCCAGTTATTGTCAGACATGTCAGCTCAGTATAATGATTTGCTTATATCCACGACATTAGATGGCTTAGCAAAGGAAATTCATTGAAGCGATTTTGTGAACTAAGAGAGGAGATTCTGGTATTTCTTCGAATTTCAAAGCAGAAAAAAGCAGACACTTCTTTTGTCTCTGATGGAGAATGATCAGTTTTTCGCCGCAGCTTGCTTTTTGAGCGATGTTTTCCATCATTTGAACCAACTCAATATGGAGCTACAGGGCAGAGATAAAACTGTAACCCAACTTGTGGAGAAACTTAATGCAGTTCAAAAAAGGCTCATGCTTTTTTCTGCTGATTTATGTCCAGGCAAAATGCTCTACTTTCCCACATTGCACCTCGCAGGTAGACATACAAATCACCAAGGTGATAACAGAATGCATGGACACATTGCAAACAAATTTTGCCACTAGGTTTGATAGTTTCAATATCCCCGCTGAAGTGATGAGATTTGTAAAGGACCCTTTTTGTGTGGTTGCTGGAGGAGTTTTTGCGTTGAAAGCGAAAGAGCTGGTAATGTCATTGGATGAGGCGTCTTTACAACTCGAACTAATTGACATTCAGTCATCAGATAAACTGCGACAGGCATTCCAGCTGGTTGGTCTGAAAAGTTCTGGACTCATTAAGTCAGCCACGAGAAATTCC
>JAPMUY010004233.1:12500-22500 GCA_026901105.3 Galaxias olidus
ATTAAAAATGTATGTAAACCCCTCCAGCCAATCAAAACTCACCCTGGCCATGGTACAAATTATTTCATTAACAAATTATACATTGTCTTAATCTTTTTATAAATTGAAATTGTTTTTTATTAATTTACATGGTTTTGTTTTTTCTTTTCCTGTTTCTGCTTGCCTTGTGTAAAGTACATTGAATTGCCTCTGTGTATAAAATGCACGATACAAATAACTTTGATGTGAAATGTCCGATATTAAATACAGTTTTTCTCTAACTTTGGATACTAATGTCCACAATGCTGCGGTCAACACAGTGAATCATCCTGAAGACTGGAACAGAGTGGAAGGTCATGCTGAACATGGATGACTACACTTTCGCACGCCATTTCAGGGTTATCAAGCCACAGTTTGAATATCTCCTGATGAAGTTGCAGGAGAATGGCATAAAAAAGGAACATAGCCAAGGTTTACCACCAGTCCCTGTGACAAAGAAGATGCTGATGTTCCTGTGGTTCATGGCCAACCAAAACAGCTTTAGGGAGATGTCAGATAAGTTTGATGTGTCACAGTCATCAGCACACAGGATCATCCTAGAAGTCCTCAAAATCATCACTACAATGGGACCCATTGAATCATACTCAAGAAGACTTGAGGCTGTAATTGCTGCCAAAGGTGCTTCAAAAAAGTATTGAGTAAAGGGTGTGAATACTTATGTACATGTGGTATTTTTATTTATTTTTTTAATACATTTGCAAAATATTCAAAAAAACTTTCTTCACTTTGTCATTATGCGATATAATATGTAGAATGTTGAGAATTGTTTTTTATTTAATCCATTTTGGAATTAGGTTGTAACATAATAAAATGTGGAAAAAGTGAAGGGGTATGAATACTTTCCGGATGCACTGTATGATGCCAGGATGTTGAGGGCCTCCTACCTCTACACAGCATGGCAGGAGAAGATGGGCAAATACAGCTTGTTGGGAGACAGTGCATACCTTAGACAGGCCTTCCCATTTGTCATCACTCCTAAGCGTGATAATGGGGCTCTTACTGAAGTAGACCAGCTGCAGAACCCACAGGTCAGCCGTGGAAGGGTGGTCGTTGAACAAGCCTTCGGAAGGATGAAGTGCAAGTGAAGGCGTCTTCAGACCTGCAGAACACCCGGATTGATGCTGTGGTGATGATCGTTATGGCAGCCTGCTTTCTACTTAATACGTGCATTGGTGCTTCCGAGATATGTCAGGAACACCCACATGGCTGCCCAAGGCAGGGAGATGAAAAGGAGTAGTAAAATATGTATGTAATAGAGGAACAGTGTTTGTTAAGTGTTTAAGAGTTCTGAAAGTTATCAGTTTTCATAAAAAATAATATACCCTGCTTTTTCTTAAATTGTAAGAGTGTGCAGTTTTTTCCTCAATTGAATGTTTCACCTTTTATTCATAGAAACACCCAGTGAAGTAAGGGAGAAAAACTATTCTGTGAAAATCCAAACAATAATTTGTTATCACAAGACCAAGAATTAGACACAATATTCTAAAAGGTGATACACTACAATTTATCCTTAATTCTTGAAATTAATTATATACATGGCAGTAAACAATGTGCAACAACTTTAAAGAAAATAAATACAAATTTCAAAATACAACACAGATTATAAATTCTTCAAATTAATTATTTACAAGAACATCACAAACTTATGGCAACACATTACAGCTTGTCCAGCAATTCGGTCATCAGCGCCTCAAAACCTTGCCGCGAAGACTTCCTTTGTGCCACAATTTCTTCATGGCGATGCCGACTGGCTTCTTCTGACTCTTCCAGAAAATGCATTAATTCATCATTCACTCTTCTACGCTTGCGGGGAACCATAGGTGTGGCAGGGGTGGAGGAGTTAGGGCGGGCAGTTGATGTTGTTGCTGGTGTTGTTGCTGGGCTGGATGAAGTGTACGAGAACGCTATGATATTGCTTCCATCTTCCATGCCTCAGGTCTGTGCACCTCTAGCCCCTCTGAAGTGCCAACAGGGAAGATCACATAATGTTGCCCTCCCAGAAGGTCGTCCATCTCGGAATAGAACTGGAATCGCATGGCTCCCGTCCCTGTATTTTTATTGTTGTCTAACTTTTTTATAGGCATCTACCAGAGTGTTCCATTTTCTGGACACCTTATCTGGACAGAAAGACTTCTTAAAATGGTTGGCCAGTTTTTCTGCAGCATCTTTCCATAGCTGTTTTTTATTGGCCTTGGCAGATTTCAGCCGAGCATTGAGGTCTTTTAAAGATTTTGGGAGTCCTTCGCCTTCAGTCTCGATGTGCTGCCTCTTTTGATCAATTAAAAACAGCGTCTGGTCCTTGCTGAGGCCCTCATTTGCCTGTATAGGTATAGGTGATGTTGATGTGCTGGATGTAGCATTATTGTTTTCATTGCAGCTGTCTAAAACACACATAAAAGTAACAGGTTAGCATGCGCAACATTATTATTTCTATTTTCATATAATGCCATATAAAATATATTTACTTCAACTGTTATCGTGATGATTATTAATATGTTCTAACGTGTTAGGGTGTGGTATCCAGCTTCAACCAGGTTGACCATGACTGTTAAGTCATCATCCAATAGTATGTGGTAGGGTCTGCCTCTTTCCGGTATAAGGGACCGGGAAAAGGAGTGTTCCTCTGGGGATCCACAAACATGTCCATGTTCACGTACAAATGTACTAAAGAAATGTTAAAATGTTCAAATGTCAGTCACAGATGATATACATATATATAATAAATATAATACAAACGTTCAAATCTAAACTCCCGCTAAACGTAGCTAGTTTTAGATTATACAAAATGTGTCTCCAGTCAGCTGACATCGGCCGGGTTGCCATGGTTATGATTGTAAACGTTATCGCTGTCATTCAAATAGCTGGCTATGTGTTCGCTAATAGGATATTTTGCTATACAAATTCCATGACAACATGTCAGCTGGTCTACAACTGATTACAGAGACACAAATAAAACAGAAGTACATAGAAACAATGTAACTTAGTTATTAATTATAGCTGTCATCTACCGTTAATGGATGGTGCAGCCATATGTCGGGGTAAGTGAGGTTCGTCCGACTTTCCGAGTTAGAAATCCGACTTCGAGTGGAAAATTCCGACTGGGAACTGGGAAATTTCAACTACCAAGTTCAACTGAATGCGCCATAGAAGTGCACTTGTTGCAAACTGTGCAACAGAACCTTCCCAAAAGTAATAGAAACTTAATTGGGATCGAGACACACATTTTGACACCTTTCATGTCTATGTAGTGCAAAAACTGTGGGAGGAGTAGGGTGGCACATTTTTGCTATATTAATAAGTTGAATAATAATATATATGTGAGATTATAGTAGTGTTGCTTGCCTAAAGTAAGCACACTAATAATAATATTTATGTGAAATTATGGTAGTGTGGCTTGCCTAAAGCAAGCGCACTAATAAATATAACTGCAGGCAGTGTAAGTGGTGGCTGGCTATGAACAAATTATTACAGGAAAAAAATAACAATAAGAAAAAAAGAAACAAAAAGAATAAAAAATTGCAGAAAAGAAAGAAAGAAAGAGAAAAAAGGACAAATCCGGTAGGAATGGTCATAGAACTCCCAGCAAGTGGAGGAGGTTGCACACCCACCAACCTACATAACCTTCAGTATCCTAGATTGCAAACTTATACTGTTCAAGTATTGTCTTAAGACGTTTTTTGTCATTTAGTTCTAACGCCTCAATTAGTTCAAATAAACTGACTTGAACGTGACGACCCAATAATAAACAGCATCAGTGACTTGGGTAAATTCAACAGAGATCCACCTTCGTACCCCGGACTATTCACTTTCATACTAGCATACAATACATGTGATACATGCTCTGATTTTGTTCACTGACACACCATACACAGTCACGTCTAACAAAAGTACAAACCAATATCTGCGTTTTCAGCACTTCATAACTCTTTATATAAACATAATAAAAACATAACATAACATAACAGGAAACATTAGGAGCGCTGTCCACAAGAATAAAGGAATAAAGAGTTACTCGCCAGGCATGCTGGGAGTTACACTCGACGCTACATTACGTCATGTTTCTTCAAGTACAAAGATGTCTGCCTTGCGCGGTTGTGACCCTCAGCTCCAAAATAAATTGTGTAATCCAGCTAAGAACAAATCTAAGAAAGTATCTCTTTGTCTGATATGACAAATTTGTTGTTCCAAACCGTACAAATATCTGCTTTGTAATGTTGATGACACCTCCTCACTTAATCATTATAAAAAGCTATAGATTTACACATTAACGCCTACTGATCTCATCTCACACAACAAAAGTCAGATTGGAGCTGCTCGCGCAGCTTCTATGAATTTGTTGGTATTAGCAATCATAAATTTAAATCTGACAATGTTTAAAGGAGTTTACTTATGAAGACTCACGCCCTGTCGCAAGATCGAGCACTACAATTGACATTGGTATGCTCAACAGGGGACAACGTCTATCAACCTATTTCACTAACATTATTCACTTTAACAGCGCACGTACGAACTGGAGGAGACATGCTCTGACATTATTCACAGACACACCATACAGTCACGGTGTCACATCTAACAAAAGTATAAACCGATATCTGCGTTTAGAACACTTATTAAATCTTCACTTAAACATGATAAAAACATAACAAGGAAGCATAAACATGATAACAAGGAAACATTGAGTGATGTCGAAAATATAAAGAGTTACACGCTAGGCATGCTGGGAGTTACACCAGACGCAACATTACATTATACTTCTTCAAGTACAAATATGTCTGCCTTGCGTGGTTGTGACCCTCAGCTCAAAATAACATTTTGAAATCTAGCAAAAAGCAAACCCAAGAACGTATAAACCTCTCTTTTTCTGATGTGACATATCTGTTTTGCACTGACAATTTTACACTTGGTCCTAAAATCTATATCACAGGCTACAGACTAACCCAGTAACAACTCTACTGTTCGAATCTTACACAAACAAACTCAAATCATAGGCGCTTATTACAATACTGCAGGTCTGTTGGTAATGGTACTGATAGACTGTGACAATGTTTGAACGAGTTTACTCAACAAAACAACAACAGTCACGGTTGCAAGAAGATTCCTGCCCACTGCCACATGCGGGTGGATCCGACACTGTGTCCACTGCTATGTGGGGAAAAAGAAACTAGCCTACTAGTGCCGTTCAAACAAATCGCTTTAACGCGTTAAAAGAAATATGCGTTAACGCACTAATACTTGCTATTACTGCCTAATAACTTAGAAAAATGCATTTTGGTGCAGTGTGAGCTCAATTATGACTGTATCGCCAAGCTTGGTTTTGTGTGTAAAGTAGACCATCTGAGGATGATATACAGCGATTTTGAGTTAATTTGGTTTTAAGGTTTCAGAGGAGTTAGTTTAAATCCAACCAATAATCGACTGAACTTGGCTATTTATAAAAAAGGCAGTTTTCAAGGTACATTTTTTAAAACTTTAAATCGTGATGTGAATCTTAATACAAATATTGCATAGATGTATGATATAATTTGGTCCAAAATTGAAGCAGTTAAAAATCGAAATGGACAGTACTGTTTACAGTAATACATTTTTATGCAATGTGAGCTCAGTTTCTAATGTATCAACACGCTTGGTTTTGTTTTTAAACTAGACCATCTGAGGATGATATACAGCGATTTTGGTGTAATTTGGTTGTACGGTCTTCGAGGAGTTGTTTCAAATAGTTCAAGTGTCAAATCCAACCAAAAACTACTAAACTCAGATATTTATAAAAAAATAATTTCTAGAAAGAGTTCTGAAATTTTAAATGCTTCATGATATCGGTCTTTGGATTTTTATCTATTTTTTTAACATAGATTTTTTTAATGAACCAGTGAGACATGACAAAGTGAATGCACAGTAGTGTTTACAGTAATACATTTTGATGTGCTGTGGACTCAGTTTTTGAGCAATCAACAAGATATTCAATACAGTTAATGTTGAGAGTCGGAAAATGATATCCTGAAACATAGCTTCATAATTTGTAATGGGTGCCAGCATATGCAAGTTTTATCTCACTGCAAGGGACAAGTTCTGAAATTTTCAGAGCTGTAACCCTAATGGTCTATTTTTTATGATTTTCTTAACACTTGGAACTTTGAACTGCTGCTTTAGCGCCACCAACAGGAACAATGACATGGCATGGCATGGGGTGTAGTTTTGAAAGGACCTGGACATGTGTGCCAAATTTGGCGCATTTTTAACCATGGGAAGTAGGATATTTGGGGGAATAATAATAATAATAATACTAACAATTACAATAGTTGCCCGGCTGCACCAGCCGGCCGCCTAATAATAATAATACTAACAATTACAATAGTTGCCCGGCTTTACCAGCCGGCCACCTAATAATATATATATATGTGAGATTATAGTAGTGATGCTTGTCTAAAGCAAGTATACAATAATAATAATTCATTTTATTTATATAGCGCTTCTCTAACACCCAAAGATGCTTCACAATATCAACATAGATAGCATAAATAAACAGAGCGAACAGACAGCAACAGTTCTAACTAGAAGTAAGCAAAAGGATAGTATATCAGTAAAAGAAAAGGACCGGATTCTAAATAGAGTTAACTAGGGTATGCTAGGGTGAAAAGATAGGTTTTAAGGTGGGTTTGAAAGATTAATAGCGAGTTGGAATTACAAATTAGAGGAGGGAGAGAGTTCCATTGTTTAGATACGTGCTGCCCTAGAAAATGCACGCTCCCCAAAATGCTTCAGTTTTGCTTTTGGAATGACCAGTTGCCTATTTGCAGAGGAACGTAGTGTCCGGGTAGGATGGTAAGGTTGGAGCAGTTCAGTGAGGTAGGGAGGGGCCAAATTGTGTAAAGCTTTGTAGGTGAGGAGAAGGATTTTGTAGGTAATGCGCTGACTGACCGGAAGCCAGTGAAGGTTAAAGAGTACGAGGGTTATGTGCTCAGAAGATTTGGTAGAGGTGAGAAGACCTATAGTATAGTGTGTGTAGTGTGTGTATAGTGCAGACCTGGGCAAAAGGCGGCCCGCGGGCCATATGCGGCCCGCGACTTGATTCAAAACGGCCCGCGGAATCATGCTCAGATCACATGAAGAATTTGCGATAGTTAAAAACGTAGGCCTATTTGTAATTCAGATTAAAAATCCAATGAATACTAGCCTCTGTCTTGTGTAAAGATATAACTCCCACCGATTGTGTAACAGTTATTTTGAAGGCAGGCTTGGTTTGGAAGGACAGGGCTAACCCCAAATATGAAAATGTACAGAGCGCAAATGAGACTAATTTAAATTGACAGTAAAATTGACCAATCATATCTAACTCTAAATTGGTTATGGGTGGCCATTGTTTATTGTTATTAATATTGCTTTGTGGCATGTTCCGCTGTTATGTGGGCACGAAACTAAAGATGAAAACAAAGATAACGGAATAAAAAAACTGCCGATAAACTAGCTAGCTAGGCTATCTAACTTGTTACTAACAATGTTAGTTTATCATGCAAGTGAGATGCTAAATGAGGACACCGTCATTATCCAAGCCGTTCTCCAGATTGAATGAAATGAAAAGTTGGATGGACTTTGTTTTCAAGTACGATCATCAGAGGGTAAGTTATTTCAAATATTATAGGTGCCATGCCAACTGTTTCTGATCTGGCCACTGTTTTAACGTAAGGTTTAAAGGTGCATATAGCCTGGCTATATATTTAATACTAGGCTTCGCGGTCATGATGGAGGTTTGGGTTAGGGTTAGCCTGGCTGGGCTGGCTATATATTTAATACTAGGCTTCGCGGTCATGATGGAGGTTTGGGTTAGGGTTAGCCTGGCTGGGCTGGCTATATATTTAATACTAGGCTTCGCGGTCATGATGGAGGTTTGGGTTAGGGTTAGCCTGGCTGGGCTGGCTATATGTTTAATACTAGGCTTCGCGGTCATGATGGAGGTTTGGGTTAGGGTTAGCCTGGCTGGGCTGGCTATATATTTAATACTAGGCTTCGCGGTCATGATGGAGGTTTGGGTTAGGGTTAGCCTGGCTGGGCTGGCTATATATTTAATACTAGGCTTCGCGGTCATGATGGAGGTTTGGGTTAGGGTTAGCCTGGCTGGGCTGGCTATATGTTTAATACTAGGCTTCGCGGTCATGATGGAGGTTTGGGTTAGGGTTAGCCTGGCTGGGCTGGCTATATATTTAATACTAGGCTTCGCGGTCATGATGGAGGTTTGGGTTAGGGTTAGCCTGGCTGGGCTGGCTATATATTTAATACTAGGCTTCGCGGTCATGATGGAGGTTTGGGTTAGGGTTAGCCTGGCTGGGCTGGCTATATGTTTAATACTAGGCTTCGCGGTCATGATGGAGGTTTGCATGACATTTTGTTTGTTTTGGTGATAACTCTCCCTCTCTCCGTGGTGCTTGCTCGTTGCATTGGCATTGTTGGTGGTAACTTTTGCAGTAATATGACATGCCACAGTAAGCTAGACTGAACATTTTTTTTCCCCCGACGAGGGACGGAGGGTAAGCAGGCCAAAGTTTATGAGGCACGGTTCACTAAACTAAAGAAAATACGGTTTCAGGTCAGCTTCTCACTTTACTAAACTAAAGAAAATACGGTTTCAGATCAGCTTCTCACTTTACTAAACTAAAGAAAATACGGTTTGTCCAGGCCGGGTCAGCCTCTCACTTTACTAAACTAAAGAAAATACGGTTTCAGGTCAGCCTCTCACTTTACTAAACTAAAGAAAATACGGTTTCAGGTCAGCCTCTCACTTTACTAAACTAGAGAAAATACGGTTTCAGGTCAGCCTCTCACTTTACTAAACTAAAAAAAATACGGTTTCAGGTCAGCCTCTCACTTTACTAAACTAAAGAAAATACGGTTTCAGGTCAGCCTCTCACTTTACTAAACTAAAGAAAATACGGTTTCAGGTCAGCTTCTCACTTTACTAAACTAAAGAAAATACGGTTTCAGGTCAGCCTCTCACTTTACTAAACTAAAGAAAATACGGTTTCAGGTCAGCTTCTCACTTTACTAAACTAAAGAAAATACGGTTTCAGGTCAGCCTCTCACTTTACTAAACTAAACAAAATACGGTTTCAGGTCAGCTTCTCACTTTAGCTGTTTAATCCATACATTCGTTTTTGGTTTTTTTTTAGCAGGGAATCAGTAAAAACCTAACCCTATACTTTACCCCGATATTTTAGTACATCCCCAAACACAAGTCTTGGGCATCTTCTCTCACTCAAATCTCGGTTCCTTCCGCCACCCAGAAGTGTTGCTGGCGTCTGTTTACAAAACATACTCATCTCCTACTATATTAACCCCGCAAAGCGACGTCAGAAACCATACCTGACTTCAACTGCTCAAGTTAATGACCATAGATATCACTCCTCACACTGAGTAGTTGAAATACTGCGCTCTCCTCTCTCTGTTTTTGTGAAGTTTGTGCACACCTGTTAACAAGAGTTCTGTCCATGGTCCTAAATGTGTTATTTTCCCTCAGTGCAGTTAATTGAAGGTTTAATAATTAAAAATACCTACCAAAAGGAGAACATGGATGTGGTTTATTTAGGCTATGTGCATGTTAAACAACATTACAAAAAGTAAAATACGTAGCATATCTGGACATGATTTACAGCAGATAAATCTGTCAACACAGTCATACGCATGATGTATAATCATGTAATATGACTGGCCCGCGATGGCAAAAATATTTTGTAATGTGGCCCTCAATGAAAAATAATTGCCCAGGCCTGGTATAGTGTGTGCAGTTTGTGTAGCGTGTGTGTTTAGTGTGTGTAGAGTGTGTGTAGTTTGTGTAGTGTGTGTAGAGTGTGGAAAGTGTGTGTAGTGTGTATAGTGTGTGTGTGTGTGTGTGTGTGTGTGTGTGTGTGTGTGTGTGTATGTGTGTGTGTGTGTATGGTGTAGTGTATAGTGTGTGTGTGTGTGTGTGTGTGTG
>JAPMUY010004233.1:27500-42500 GCA_026901105.3 Galaxias olidus
TGAGCACCATGACAAGGAACGCTTCAGGAACCTGGTCTTCAGACAGAGAAGAAGTGATGTCAGCAGCGGCAGAGTGTTTCTGAAGGTGGGACAGGAAACAGGAAGATGTTTTTACAGTTTTCTATGAAGATGATTTACTGCACAAAGAGCAACATCTAGGTTAGTCACAGGTAACTAGCTTTCAATCAGAGAAGATTGAAATTTGTGTCAGTAGCGATTCATGGGACTTCAACCTTTTTTTTTACAGGGACAGCACACAATTTAAAAGTAATTGCACCAGAGTTAGCTAGCTGCTAATAATAATAATTATTATTATTTATTTTTTTCGCGCTTTTCAAAGCGCCTTACAAATTGGTTGCTAATCAGGTACACACAGCGAATGGACAGACAGACAGCTATCACTGACAATGATCAGTCTGGGTGATACCACGGCAACAGCCTTTTGCACACACACACAGACTGACTGACTCCAGTTCTATAGGCAGTGCTTTGGTCAGGGCACTGATAACTTTGGGAGTGGGAGAAATCCGGAACACCCGGTGGAACCGCACACAAACACGGGGAGAACACGCAAACTCCGCACAGAAAGGCCCTTTGGTCAGGTGGGGTTCGAACTAAGGACCTTCTTGCTGTGAGGCAATAGTGCTAACCATTGAGCCATCATGCTAACAGTGGTAACCTCAGAGCCACCATGCTAACAGTGCTGACCACGGAGCCACCATGCTAACAGTGCTAACCACTGAGCCAACATGCTAACAGTGCTAAACAGTGGGCCACTATGCTAACAGTGCTAACCTCAGAGCCACCATGCTAACAGTGTTGACCACTGAGCCACCATGCTAACAGTGCTAACCACTGAGCCAACATCCCAACAGTGCTAACCACTGAGCCACCATGCTAACAGTGCCAACCACTGAGCCACCATGCTAACAGTGCTAACCACTGGGCCAACATGCTAACAGTGCTAACCACTGAGCCACCATGCTAACAGTGCTAACCACTGGGCCAACATGCTAACAGTGCTAACCACTGAACCACCATGCTAACAGTGCTAACCACTGGGCCAACATGCTAACAGTGCTAACCACTGAGCCACCATGCTAACAGTGCTAACCACTGAGCCACCATGCTACCCAAACAAACATGACCATGCACTAGAGGTTTCACACACTAGTCCACTATCAAAACTCGTCGACTAGTCGTTGTAGGCTCATCGTTCATCTGTGGCTTGAGCACAATGAGGTAATAAAGCAATGGCAATGTATTTACAGTAGATATGCAGCTGGGGGCGCTGTAGGGAGTTGTTTACATAGTTGTCATGGTGATGTCAACACTGCTAGTGTGAGTGGCTAAAACTTGTAAAAGCCAGATATGTAACAAGAGCAAGAACGAAACTGTACGTCCCAAATCAATAGTATGGAAGTATTTCAACAGTCAGTACCAGACAATGAGGTCAGCTGCACAAAGTACAACAACAGTACCAGCGCTTTACATAGCCGTAAAAAGAGACACCCTCATGGCTAGCGCTGCTACTGTGTATGGTGCTACACACTATACAATGGTGCTAGCAGCGGCAACATGAACGAGAAGCCCCAGAGTGACAGTGATAAAGAGAAAAATCCAAATGGCTTAAACAGAACCGCAAAACTTACTCACCATAATAATTAATGCTAACGATCGTTCATGGAGGTAAACGCGTCGGTGTTTCACTGTGTGAACTACAATATACAAAATATATTTCGCTTTACTTTGCCATGAAAGCTTGTTATGGTGTTCATTATTATGCGTGAGTAAGTTTTGCTCCTCTGTATTTTTCTCTTTATATAGCCTATCCTATCCTCAGTGTTTCTTAAACAAATGACTTAAACAGAAGCGCAAAACTTACTCACCATAATAATTCAACGTAAACACCACGGTATCACCTATATTCCGCTTTATGCTTGCCATCCGTTAACAGTGGAATACCGTTATGCTTGCCAATCCGTTCACAGTGGAATACCGTTATGCTTGCCAATCCGTTCACAGTGGAATACCGTTATGCTTGCCAATCCGTTCACAGTGGAATACCGTTATGCTTGCCAATCCGTTCACAGTGGAATACCGTTATGCTTGCCATCCGTTCACAGTGGAATACCGTTATGCTTGCCAATCCGTTCACAGTGGAATACCGTTATGGTTGCCAATCCGTTCACAGTGGAATACCGTTATGCTTGCCAATCCGTTCACAGTGGAATACCGTTATGCTTGCCATCCGTTCACAGTGGAATACCGTTATGCTTGCCATCCGTTCACAGTGGAATACCGTTATGCTTGCCATCCGTTCACAGTGGAATACCGTTATGCTTGCCATCCCTTCACACTGGAATACTGTTCACCATTTATACCATTTATGGTGAGTACATTTTGCGCTTCTGTTTAAGCCATTTGGATTTTTCTCTTTGCACTAATAAAATGTAGCCTATGTTAACCATCAATTTTAAGCATGTAGGCCTACTACTGCGTGACTACAAGATAGAATAATTATACAATTATATTTACAGTATTTAACAATGACTAAAGGCTATCTTTGACCTTTAGCAACAGGCTGGTCCTCCTTTCCATCTCGCAGTTGTTAACAATAGATCATTTTGCAGAGTCAATGTGTCAGTCAGTCACTATTACATTTTTTTATTTCAATAAACCAATACATATGTAAACTTTATGCAACCTGTGGACATTCGTGTTTATTGGCGAGATTGATACCGTAGTTTTACATTAGCTAACCCTTTACTGGTTGTGTTTGAGACCCTCTTGATGAAAATGTATCATTGTTATTGGGTGAAAAAAAAAAGATCTCTCCCGCGACTACTCGACTACTTTTAGGGAGTAGTTGTCGACTACTAAAATGCAGCGGTCGTGAATGCCCTACCATGCACAGCATTATAATTGTTGGAAGGGTTTCATGAAGAGTGGGTGTGTGTGTGTGTGTGTGTGTGTGTGTGTGTGTGTGTGTGTGTGTGTGTGTGTGTGTGTGTGTCAGTCACCCCGAAGGCCCAGAAGCCGAAGACGATGATGATGAAGGCAACCGTGTCTGCCAGGAACATCAGCACGTAGACGTCTGTCACCGCACTGTATTCTGGGTGGATCAGCTGACAGAAGAACTGACCAATGGGAACGTAGAACTCACACCACCTGAGGACAGACAGGAAGACAGACGGATGTGATGTGATGTGTGTTTACTTGTTGACAGTGTAGTTCTGATGTGTGTGTGTGTGTGTGTGTGTGTATGTTTACTTGTTGACAGTGTAGTTCTGATGTGTGTGTGTGTGTGTGTGTGTGTGTGTGTGTGTGTGTGTGTGTGTACTTGTTGACAGTGTAGTTCTTATGTGTGAGTTTACTTGTTGACAGTGTAGTTCTTATGTGTGTGTGTGTGTGTGTGTGTGTGTGTGTGTGTTTACTTGTTGACAGTGTAGTTCTGATGTGTGTGTGTGTGTGTGTGTGTATGTGTTTACTTGTTGACAGTGTAGTTCCTGGGGGGTATTCCATCAAGCTAGATAAGCGAAAAGCCTGGTTTATTTAGATAAGTTTGGCTAATTTTAGTGAGAGAGCCGTTCCATTACTGTGGCTAATATGAATCGCAGTTCAGTTACCAAAGTAGTTTATACCACTGAACTAGCCTGCTCCGTAGTAGGCTAACTGTCAAGCTTAGTTTAGATGTGTTACAAAAAATATCCAACAGGTGGAAACAAAATCCCAAAAGACAGTTCCCGCAAGTGTCTTTTCTTGCTCGCTTCACTTTTTTCACATACCGTATGTCCGTGTTCGGAAACATACGTAGGTTCAGACCTTTTTCTCGCAATGTATGTGATGAAGCATGAATATAAGTGTTTACGTCCGATTCCTGTGTTCGCAACCTTGCCACATTAAACATAGGCCTAAAAAAGTCAAATGCTGAAATGACAAATAAGTGTTCACTTTGGCATTCCATTTCCTTTTTGTAATTGCATTATTTGGGACAGATATCTATCTAAAACACAATGTGACATTGAAAAGGACATTTCTTTGTCACCATATTAAAAAAAATATTAATTACAGAGCATTTATGCTTTTTCGTAAGCGCAATAAAGAGACGACCTAGACCAGTCGCGCTTAAAGCCGGGATCGAACCCCGGCCCTTACGATAAACACTTGCCATTTGTGAGACGCGTTTTTTTGCCTGCTGAGCTACCAGGGAGCCCGTGTTCAAAAGATGCCTATATTAATCATGAATCAGATTTCCTATTATTGAGCCTGCTGATGCCGCAGTCTCATCATAACGATGTCAATGTTAATTTACATTAAAAAGTAGGCTACTAAATTACGCATTTAATCTGTCTGCAATTTTAGGCCACGCACTTTCCCTTGCCTTGAAAATCGCAGCAGTATTGCCCTTTTTGGTGATGAGACAGTCAGTGGCGAATTCCTTTGACGTGGTTTTCTCGCGAGAATATCACCGCTCTTTCTGGTTTTTGCGACACTTTATCTGCTTTTTGACAATCGATTGTTCCGGCCTACTTCTGTTCTCCGTGCGCGCACACAATGCCAGCTTGTACAAGCCTGGCTTGAGTTAACGTTGGCTGGAAACGGGCTGAATTGTGTTCATGGAACGACTTGAGGCTAAAATCCAAGTTGAAGTTAGTTCAAGCCAGGCTTTTTCTATTAAGCTCCGATTTCATTAGCGCGGTTGATGGAATACCCCCCTGATGTGTGTGTGTGTGTGTTTACTTGTTGACAGTGTAGTTCTGATGTGTGTGTGTTTACTTACTGACAGTGTAGTTCTGATGTGTGTGTGTTTACTTGTTGACAGTGTAGTTCTGATGTGTGTGTGTTTACTTGTTGACAGTGTACTTCTGATGTGTGTGTGTGTGTGTGTGTGTGTGTGTGTTTACTTGCTGACAGTGTAGTTCTGATGTGTGTGCGTTTACTTGTTGACAGTGTAGTTCTGATGTGTGTTTACTTGTTGACAGTGTAGTTCTTGGCTCTGAGGAGTTGCTCTCTGAGTTTCTCGAGGAATATCTGGGTCTTGTTCCGCTTCTGGACACACACACTGCTGCTTCTCCGACCACCACCAGAACACACACTGCCTGGAGACACACACAGACACACACACACACACACACACACACACACACACACACACACACAGATGAAGCTTAGAGACATACATCACAGACAGACACGTAAGCTTCATAAGCAATTCAATAGAGGGAACTATAGTGAATCCAAGTCCCAAGGTTGAGTATTCTGTACACAACATAGAGAGACAGACAGGTACACAGAGAGACAGACAGGTACATAGAGAAACAGACAGGTACACAGAGAGACAGACAGGTACACAGAGAGACAGACAGGTACACAGAGAAACAGACAGGTACACAGAGAGACAGACAGGTACATAGAGAAACAGAAAGGTTCACAGAGAGACAGACAGGTACACGGAGAGACAGACAGGTACACAGAGAGACAGACAGGTACATAGAGAAACAGACAGGTAAACAGAGAGACAGACAGGTTCACAGAGAGACAGACAGGTACACAGAGAAACAGACAGGTACACAGAGAGACAGACAGGTACACAGAGAAACAGACAGGTACACAGAGAAACAGAAAGGTTCACAGAGAGACAGACAGGTACCTAGAGAAACAGAAAGGTTCACAGAGAAACAGACAGGTACACAGAGAGACAGACAGGTATGTAGAGAAACCGACAGCTACACAGAAAGATAGACAGGTACACAGATAGACAGGTACACAGAGACAGGCAGGTGGACAGGCAGATGGGCAGATGGACAGGTACCTCCAACAGAGTGTAGTGAGGTAGACTGTTTTACTCCGGAAGAAGAGGAAGACAGACGGAGCTGTCTGGGAGCCCGCAGCCGCACGACACTCTGGGTACTGTAGTCCCGTCGCATAGCCTTTCTGAAGTTGGAGTCCCGCCGCATGGTTTTCTGGGAGCTGGAGTCTCGGTGCACAGTCTTCTGGGAGCTGGTGTAAACGGGGCTGGGGCAGTCTTGGGTGTCGTCGTGGTTACAGGGAGGTTTGTTTTGGTTGACTTCTCTTCTGGAATCATCCTCGTCCCACAGGCCGTGGCACTGTTCACAACAACAATAACAAAAAGAGTTGTGTTGAGAAGCAAAATCTATTTAGCAATCAAAACCACATTTGGACAAAACAGACAGTTTTGCTTTGCAATGCTAGCGATAGCTCTTAGCACAGCTTGGTAACCTTAAAATGATTATTAGCCATTATTAGTAAGGTTAAGGGCATATTATGTAAATGTAATGTAATTAACTTAAAACAAATACTTGTATGCAGTCTTTCTTAACACTAATTCAGAATTGTTTAGGCAAGGTAAACATTGGTGTTATGTACCTGCATCGATTCACTGAAATGTCAAAACCTTAACCTAAACATATGAGAAGAGTGCTAACTGTAACGTAGCATCCTGACTTATGAGTAGGAGTGCTAACTGTAGCGTAGCATCCTGACTTATGAGTAGAAGTGCTAAGTGTAGCGTAGCATCCTGACTTATGAGTAGGAGTGCTAACTGTAGCGTAGCATCCTGACTTATGAGTAGTAGTGCTAATTGTAGCATTGCATCCTGACTTATGAGGAGTGCTAACTGTAACGTAGCATCCTGACTTATGAGTAGGAGTGCTGACCTAAAGAGACACTATCTTAGGGATAGGGGTTAGTGTTAACCTTTAGAATGGCTCTGTGGAAGAACAGGGCAAGGAGCTGGATGAGGTCGTAGTGAACGTAGCCCTCTTTCTTCTCCACTCCGATGATGTTGGGGGGGTGGAAGGGCTTGGAGCGGTCCAGCTCAATGCTCTGATTAAACGGGAAGAAGCCAAACTGGAAGAAGTACTTGATCACTATGGTAACCTAGGAGACACAAAGACATGGGATCACTATGGTAACCTAGGAGACACAAAGACATGAGATCACTATGGTAACCTAGGAGACACAGAGACATGGGATCACTATGGTAACCCAGGAGACAGAGGCATGGGATCTCTAAAGTAAACGGGTGTGTACCTCTGTGTAAACAATGTGTGTGTGTGTGTGTGTGTGTGTACCTCTGTGTAAACAGTGTGTGTGTGTGTGTGTGTGTGTGTGTGTACCACAGTGTAGACGATGTGTGTGTACCACAGTGTAGACGGTGTGTGTGTGTGTGTGTGTGTGTACCTCTGTGTAAACAATGTGTGTGTGTGTGTGTGTACCTCTGTGTAAACAGTGTGTGTGTGTGTGTGTGTGTGTGTGTACCACAGTGTAGACGATGTGTATGTGTGTGTGTGTGTGTGTGTGTGTGTGTGTGTGTGTGTGTCCGGGTACTACTATACTTTGAGACACAAAAATTCACTTTTCACTGTTAAAGTGAGGACAATTTAGAGTAAAGTGAGGACATTTTGAAGTAAAGTGAGGACAGTTTAGAGTAAAGTGAGGACATTTTGGAGTAAAGTGAGGACATTTTGGAGTAAAGTGAGGACATTTTGGAGTAAAGTGAGGACATTTTGGAGTTGTGACGACAACATTTCTGGTCCTCACTTCACCAATTACTCTTTATTCTTTAATATAACGCAAACGGTTGTTTGAAAATACCAAGTATGACATACAATTATGGTTCTTTTTGGTAAAGGCAACATGTGGAATACAAAAAAAAGTAACATTTTTGGTTTAATAACAAAACCATAAATTTTGTTTTTTTGTTAAAAAAACGCAGGAGGAACAATGCGGTTTCCGGCCTGGTCGTGGAACAACGGACCAGCTTTTTTACCCTCGCGAGGATCTTTCAGGGGGCCTGGGAGTATGCCAATCCGGTCTACACGTGTTTTGTGGATTTGGAGAAGGCGTATGATCGGGTTCCCCGGGAGATACTGTGGGAGGTGCTGCGAGAGTATGGGGTGAGGGGGTCTCTACTCAGGGCCATCCAATCTCTGTACTCCCAAAGCGAGAGCTGTGTCCGGGTCCTCGGTAGTAAGTCGGACTCGTTTCCGGTGAGGGTTGGCCTCCTCCAAGGCTGCGCTTTGTCACCTATCCTGTTTGTGATATTCATGGACAGGATCTCACGGCGTAGCCGCAGGGGAGGGGGCTGCGGGTTGGTGGGCAGAGGATTGCATCACTGCTTTTTGCAGATGATGTGGTCCTGATGGCATCATCGGTCTGCGACCTGCAGCACTCATTGGATCGGTTCGCAGCCGAGTGTGAAGCGGCTGGGATGAGGATCAGAACCTCCAAATCTGAGGCCATGGTTCTCAGCAGGAAACCGATGGATTGTCTACTCCAGGTAGGGAATGAGTCTTCACCCCAAGTGAAGGAGTTCAAGTATCTCGGGGTCTTGTTCTCGAGTGAGGGGAAAATGGAACGAGAGATGGGCCGGAGAATTGGAGCAGCGGGTGCGGTATTGCAGTCGCTTTATCGCACCGTTGTGACGAACAGAGAGCTGAGCCAGAAGGCAAAGCTCTCAATCTACCGGTCTATCTTCGTTCCTACTCTCACCTATGGTCATGAAGGGTGGGTCATGACCAAAAGAACGAGATCGCGGATACAAGCGGCGGAAATTAGTTTCCTCTGGAGGGTGGCTGGCATCTCCCTTAGGGATAGGGTGAGAAGTTCAGCCATTCGTGAGGGACTCGGAGTAGAGCCGCTGCTTCTTTGCGTAGAAAGGAGCCAGTTGAGGTGGTTCGGGCATCCAGTAAGGATGCCACCTGGCCGCCTCCCTAGGGAGGTGTTCCAGGCACGACCAGCTGGGCGGAGGCCGCGGGGCAGACCTAGGACCAGGTAGAGGGATTATATCTCCACACTGGCCTGGGAACGCCTTGGAATACCCCAGTCAGAGCTGGTTAATGTGGCCCGGGAAAGGGAAGTTTGGGATGCCCTGCTGGAACTGCTACCTCCGCGACCCGACCCCGGACAAAGCGGATGAAGATGATGATGAACAAAACCATATTTAAGAGATTACGGTTAAAGTTAGGCAATGGGGTGCGGTTAAGGTTAGACATAGGATAAAGGTGATGGTTAGGGTTAGACATAGGGTAAAGGTGATAGTTAGGGTTAGACATAGGGTAAAGGTGATAGTTAGGGTTAGGGGTAAAGGTGATGGTTAGGGTTAGGCATAAGGTAAAGGGTTAGGGTTAGGGTTTAGGGTTAGGGTTAGGCAGAGGGTAAAGGTGATGGTTAGGGTTAGGGTAAAGGTTGATGAGACCAAACCTACATATGTAATTACCCTTAGTCCCTATACTTGTGCTACATTTGCAATTACCCTGTCAGTCCGTATACTTGTGCTACATATGCAATTACCCTGTCAGTCCCTATACTATGTCAGCCCGGGAAAGGGAAGTTTGGGATGCCCTGCTGGAACTGCTACCTCCGCGACCCGACCCCGGACAAAGCGGATGAAGATGATGATGAACAAAACCATATTTAAGAGATTACGGTTAAAGTTAGGCAATGGGGTGCGGTTAAGGTTAGACATAGGATAAAGGTGATGGTTAGGGTTAGGCAGAGGGTAAAGGTGATGGTTAGGGTTAGGCATAGGGTAAAGGTGATAGTTAGGGTTAGGCATAAGGTAAAGGTGATGGTTAGGGTTAGACATAGGGTAAAGGTGATGGTTAGGGTTAGGCAGAGGGTAAAGGTGATGGTTAGGGTTAGGCAGAGGGTAAAGGTGATGGTTAGGGTTAGGCATAGGGTAAAGGTGATAGTTAGGGTTAGACATAGGGTAAAGGTGATAGTTAGGGTTAGACATAGGGTAAAGGTGATGGTTAGGGTTAGGGTTAGGGGTTAGGCATAGGGTAAAGGTGATGGTTAGGGTTAGGGGTAAAGGTGATAGTTAGGGTTAGACATAGGGTAAAGGTGATGGTTAGGGTTAGGGTTAGGGTTAGGGGTTAGGCATAGGATAAAGGTGATAGTTAGGGTTAGACATAGGGTAAAGGTGATGGTTACGGTTAGGCATAGGGTAAGGTGATGGTTAGGGTTAGGGTAAAGGTGATGGTTAGGGTTAGGCATAGGGTAAAGGTGATAGTTAGGGTTAGACATAGGGTAAAGGTGATGGTTAGGGTTAGGGTAAAGGTGATGGTTAGGGTTAGGCATAGGGTAAAGGTGATAGTTAGGGTTAGGCAGAGGGTAAAGGTGATGGTTAGGGTTAGGCATAGGGTAAAGGTGATAGTTAGGGTTAGACATAGGGTAAAGGTGATGGTTAGGGTTAGACATAGGGTAAAGGTGATGGTTAGGGTTAGGGGTAAAGGTGATAGTTAGGGTTAGACATAGGATAAAGGTGATGGTTAGGGTTAGGGGTAAAGGTGATAGTTAGGGTTAGGGGTAAAGGTGATAGTTAGGGTTAGGCATAAGGTAAAGGGTTAGGGTTAGGGTTTAGGGTTAGGGTTAGGCAGAGGGTAAAGGTGATGGTTAGGGTTAGGCAGAGGGTAAAGGTGATGGTTAGGGTTAGACATAGGATAAAGGTGATGGTTAGGGTTAGACATAGGGTAAAGGTGATGGTTAGGGTTAGGCATAAGGTAAAGGGTTAGGGTTAGGGTTTAGGGTTAGGGTTAGGCAGAGGGTAAAGGTGATGGTTAGGGTTAGGGTAAAGGTGATGGTTAGGCATAGGGTAAAGGTTAGGGTAAGGTGTAAAGGTGATGGTTAGGGTAAGGGTTAGGGGTTAGGCATAGGGTAAAGGTGATGGTTAGGGTTAGGCATAAGGTAAAGGTGATAGTTAGGGATAGACATAGGGTAAAGGTGATGGTTAGGGTTAGGGTAAAGGTGATGGTTAGGGTTAGGCATAGGGTAAAGGTGATGGTTAGGGTTAGGGTAAAGGTGATGGTTAGGGTTAGGCATAGGGTAAAGGTTAGGGTAAGGGATAAAGGTGATGTTAGGGTTAGGCATAGGGTAAAGGTGATGGTTAGGGTTAGGGTAAAGGTGATAGTTAGGGATAGACATAGGGTAAAGGTGATGGTTAGGGTTAGGGTAAAGGTGATGGTTAGGGTTAGGCATAGGGTAAAGGTGATGGTTAGGGTTAGGGTAAAGGTGATGGTTAGGGTTAGGCATAGGGTAAAGGTTAGGGTAAGGGATAAAGGTGATGTTAGGGTTAGGCATAGGGTAAAGGTGATGGTTAGGGTAAAGAAGACGGTTAGACATAGGGTAAAGGTGATGGTTAGGGTCAGGGTAAAGGTGATGGTTAGGGTAAGGGATAGGTTTAATTTTGTAAAATGGTAGTTTCAGGTCCTCACTTTGAATGAGCTGCAAACGTGTGTGTGTGTGTGTGTGTGTGTGTGTGTTACGGACACTGGGGTGTGTCCTTGTACTGGTTACTTGTTCCCTCTGTCTCCCCTCTCACTATCACTTCATATTCAGGACCTGCTGCTGTCAATTCCTCATTCAATCATCAATCACCAACCAGCCAATCAGAAGTCAGCTTGAGTCCAACAAAATTGATTCTGTTCGGCAGAGCAGCTCAGAGCGATCAAGCTGTTGATGAGACCAAACCTACATATGTAATTACCCTTAGTCCCTATACTTGTGCTACATTTGCAATTACCCTGTCAGTCCGTATACTTGTGCTACATATGTAATTACCCTTAGTCCCTATACTGGTGCTACATATGCAATTACCCTGTCAGTCCGTATACTTGTGCTACATATGCAATGACCCTGTCAGTCCCTATACTTGTGCTACATATGCAATGACCCTGTCAGTCCGTATACTGGTGCTACATATGTAATTACCCTGTCAGTCCGTATACTTGTGCTACATATGTAATTACCCTGTCAGTCCGTATACTGGTGCTACATATGCAGTTACCCTGCCAGTTTGTATACTTGTGTTGTCAGTCAAATCCATTGTGAGAGCTTGTTTAGTGTTTGGTGTTTGTTGTCAACCCGTGTGTATTACTGTTTGTACGTTGACCCGTTATTCCACCATTCCACTTCGCTCTCGTTGTGTGTGTTCTGTCAGTCCGCTGCGTGGCAGCGTATTGAAGTTTCCCCTGTTACCCGTCCATGCCCAGTGTTTGCCGGCGGCTTAAGTTTCCCCTGTTACCCGTCCATGCCCAGTGTTTGCCGGCGGCTTAAGTTTCCCCTGTTACCCGTCCATGCCCAGTGTTTGCCGGCGGCTTAAGTTTCCCCTGTTACCCGTCCATGCCCAGTGTTTGCCGGCGGCTTAAGTTTCCCCTGTTACCCGTCCATGCCCAGTGTTTGCCGGCGGCTTAAGTTTCCCCTGTTACCCGTCCATGCCCAGTGTTTGCCGGCGGCTTAAGTTTCCCCTGTTACCCGTCCATGCCCAGTGTTTGCCGGCGGCTTTTGTTATTACACACCCTTTAGTTCTCCTTTTCCTGCACACTGTGCAGAGTTTACGTTTACCGTTTTTGGGTCTTCATTCCGGAGCAAGGGGACAGGTAAGATACCCCGGGGTATACATTGTACACCTCGTAGGTAACTCCCCTGTATTACTCCCAGTAGTTTAGCAACGCGTGCCACCCTCTGGATTTATGGTTGGAAGTTTTGTTAGGCAGTTAGCCCTGTTTTATTTATGACTTTGTTTTGGCACCGTTTGTAAGCCCCTTGACTCTGGTGAAATATACACACATAAACCCTTTTTTTGTAAAGGTATCCCAACCTCTATTGCTTCACTTATTATCGTTAGCACCTAGCCTATTAACAGCACATTGTCACGAATCCTATGCTCCTTCTACCAGCGGGGTTCATAACAGTGTGTGTGTGTGTGTGTGTGTGTGTGTGTGTGTGTGTGTGTGTGTGTGTGTGTGTGTACCTCTGTGTAGACGATGGCGGTCATCCAGAACCGCTTGCTGGGTCGGGGTACGGAGAGCATGGCCCAGAGGAACACACACACTGGCAGGACCAGAGTGGCACAGCTGGCCGATACCATGTGGTTCAGAACCATCACCAGGTAACACACTGCCTCCGACCTGCACAACAACAACACAACAACAACACAACAACATCAACACAACATCAACACCTAACCCTAACCATCACCAGGTAACACACTGCCTCCGACCTGCACAACAACAACACAACATCAACACCTAACCCTAACCATCACCAGGTAACACACTGCCTCCGACCTGCACAACAGCAACACAACAACAACACAACATCAACACAACAACAACACAACATCAACACCTAACCCTAACCATCACCAGGTAACACACTGCCTCCGACCTGCACAACAGCAACACAACAACAACACAACATCAACACCTAACCCTAACCATCACCAGGTAACACACTGCCTCCGACCTGCACAACAGCAACACAACAACAACACAACATCAACACAACAACAACACAACATCAACACCTAACCCTAACCATCACCAGGTAACACACTGCCTCTAACCAGGGGCCTATACTACGAAGCCCGGTAACTGGCTTACCCCGGTAAATTCGGGAGTAACTTTTTGACGTTGAGAGTAACTTCCCGATTAACCCATACTATAAAAGGTGGGTAAGTTTGACCCTTGGTATGTTGTCATAGCAATTTACGCTGCATCTCTAAACTGCTCCGAGCAGTTTATATTCGTGGTTAACTCGATGTTAAGAGCTCTATAACGCTGATGTCGGGAAAATCGCACTGCGTACAGCATTGTAAAACTACTGGAGTGGACACAAATATAAAGTTTTTGTCAGCAGTTCTTTAGATCATTCAAAATGAATACTTGGTTTTACAACATATAGCCTAAATGCTCTTGCCAATACAAAGTTAGCGTCCAAAAAGTGTATTTTCTGACCAGAAAATCCTTTACTTTAACAGTTCATAAAAAAGAGTATTACAGATATAGGCCTAATCTCAAATGCGCTTTCCGCTGTGGTTTCAGCAGATATGATGGTTAGAATGTCATTGCATTCATACAGCCCATTTGCTTTAGGGAGTAGCCCACGTGTAGGCTATCATTTAATAGCCTAATACTAATTGTTTTCACATCTTATATATCTTATTTTATGTATCCTTTCATTTCAATTATATAACAATTGAAGTAATGCAAAACAGGACACATTGGTTAAAATTCTAAATCATAGAGGTTATATTATTTAAATTTGGGAGAGTAAAATTGACCGTAGTCTCAGAAACATGCACATACAGTGCATTGGGAAAGTATTCACAGCGCTTCACTTTTCCACATTTTGTTATGTTACGGCCTTATTCCAAAATTGATTAAATTCATTTTTTTTCCTCAAAATTCTACACACAAAACACCATAATGACAACATGAAAAAAGGTTTTGGGAGATTTTAGCAAATTTATTAAAAATAAATAACAAAGAAATCACATGTACAGAAGTATTCACAGCCTTAGCCATGAAGCTCAAAGTTGAGCTCAGGTGCATCCTGTTTCCACTGTTGATCCTCGAGATGTTTCTACAGCTTAATTGGAGTCCACCTGTGGTAAATTCAGTTGATTGGACATGATTTGGAAAGGCACACACCTGTCTATATAAGGTCCCACAGTTGACAGTGCATGTCAGAGCACAAACCAAGGATGAAGTCAAAGGAATTGTCTATAGACCTCCGAGACAGGATTGTCTCGAGGCACAAATCTGGGGAAGGGTACAGAAAAATGTCTGCTGCTTTGAAGGTCCCAATGAGCACAGTGGCCTCCATCATCCGTAAATGGAAGAGGTTTGGAACCACCAGGACTCTTCCTAGAGCTGGTCGGCCGTCTAAACTGAGCCATCGGGGGAGAAGGGCCTTAGTCAGGGAGGTGACCAAGAATCCGATGGTCACTCTGTCAGAGCGCCAGCGTTGCTCTGTGGAGAGAGGAGAACCTTCCAGAAGGACAACCATCTCTGCAGCACTCCACCAATCAGGCCTGTATGGTAGAGTGGCCAGACGGAAGCCACTCCTTAGTAAAAGGCACATGGCAGCCCGTCTGGAGTTTGCCAAAATGCACCTGAAGGACTCTCAGACCATGAGAAACAAAATTCTCTGGTCTGATGAGACAAAGATTGAGCTCTTTGGCCTGAATGC
>JAPMUY010004233.1:47500-77500 GCA_026901105.3 Galaxias olidus
AGTCCTGTTGCCCCTTGGCCTCCTGGGTGCTGTTGTCCTGTTGCCCCTTGGCCTCCTGGGTGCTGTAGTCCTGTTGCCCCTTGGCCTCCTGGGTGCTGTTGTCCTGTTGCCCCTTGGCCTCCTGGGTGCTGTAGTCCTGTTGCCCCTTGGCCCCCTGGGTGCTGTAGTCCGGTTGCCCCTTGGCCCCCTGGGTGATGAAGTCCAGGCCAGACTCCGCAGAGGCACTTTGAAACATTTGCTGCTGGTAGAACACATGGATAGTCTCTCTGGATGGAACGTTGCCCTGGAAACAAGAGGGATTTCGTGACCTAGGGAATGTGTGTGTGTGTGTGTGTTTGTGTGTGTGTGTGACCTGCTCAGTGATTATGCAGCGCTCTGTGTGTGTGTGTGTGTGTGTGCATGTGTACCTGCTTGACTTGCAGTATGTGTGTACCTGTTTGAACTGCTGTGTGTGTGTGTATGTGTGTGTAGATGTGTGTGTGTGTGTGTATGTGTGTGTAGATGTGTGTGTGTGTGTGTGTGTGTGTACCTGCTTGACCTGCTGTGTGTGTGTGTGTGTGTGTGTGTGCGCACCTGCTTGACCTGCTGTGTGTGTGTGTGTATGTGTAAATTAAGTAGTAATTTGGTAATACACGTGTGTGTGTATATGTGTGTGTGTGTGTGTGTGTTTGTGTGTGTACCTGCTTGACTTGCTGTGCGTGTGTGTGTGTGTGTGTGTGTGTGTGTGTGTACCTGCTTGACTTGCTGTGTGTGTGTGTGTGTGTTTGTGTGTGTACCTGCTTGACTTGCTGTGTGTGTGTGTACCTGCTTGACTTGCTGTGTGTGTGTGTGTGTGTGTGTGTGTGTGTGTGTGTGTGTGTGTGTGTGTGTGTACCTGCTTGTCTTGCTGTGTGTGTGTGTACCTGCTTGTCTTTCTGTGTGTGTGTGTGTGTGTGTGTGTGTGTGTACCTGCTTGACTTGCTGTGTGTGTGTGTGTGTGTGTGTGTGTGTGTGTGTGTGTGTGTGTGTGTGTACCTGCTTGACTTGCTGTGTGAGCATACATCGCTCTATGCGGAGTACAGCAGAGATCTCGTTGTGTTCCTGACACAGAGAGTTCAGCCAGATCCCCAGAGACTCCAACAGGGTCGACACCAGAACACTCCAGAACCGCAGGACGTTCCACACACGCTTCAGAACATCTGCAACAGGGCAGCAGAGATGGTCCCTTAGAGCGCAGCGTTCTCCAAATCAGAACTTCACAGGACCACAGAGGCGTATGTATATACAAACAATGAGCACAGAGGCGTATGTATATACAAACAATGAGCACAGAGGCGTATGTATATACAAACAATGAGCACAGAGGCGTATGTATATACAAACAATGAGCACAGAGGCGTATGTATATACAAACAATGAGCACAGAGGCGTATGTATATGCAAACAATGAATTACTGGCAACAACTAAAACATTTCAAAGTTAAAACAAACCCCAAATAGAAACACGAGAAACATGATTCTGTGTATTGTTGAAGAGAGGAGAGGGGAAAGGAGAGGAAAGGGGGAGGGGAGGGGAGAGGAGAGGATGGGAGGAGAGGACAGGGGAGGGGAGGGGAGGACAGGGGAGGGGAGGGGAGAGGAGAAGAGCGGAGAGGAGAGGAGCAGAGGAGAGGATGGTTGGGGAGGGGAGAGGAGGGTTGGGGAGGGGAGAGGAGGAGAGGAGAGGAGAGGAGAGAAGAGAGGAGAGGAGAAGAGAGGAGAGGGGAGGGGAGAGGATGGGAGAGGGGAAAGGAGAGGAAAGGGGGGAGGGGAGAGGGGAGGGGAGGGGAGGGAGGGGAGAGGGAGGGGATGGGAAAAGAGAGGAGAGGAGAGGGAGAGGATGGGAGGAGAGGACAGGGGAGGGGAGGACAGGGGAGAAGGGGAGAGGAGAGGAGATTAGAGGGGAGGGGAGGGGAGAGGAGAGGAGAGGAGAGGAGAGGAGAGGAGAGGAGAGGAGAGGAGAAGGAAGGGTAGAGGAGAGGAGCAGAGCAGAGCAGAGCAGAACTTACCTGGACTGTTGGGTCTGTCCTCCTCCTCCTCCTCCTCCTCCTCCTCCTCCTCCTCTAGTGCAGCCTGGTCTAAACACATAAATAAATCAGACCTTCCTCCTTCTCCTCCTCCTCTAGTGCAGCCTGATCTAAACATAAATAAATCAGACCTTCCTCCTCCTCCTCCTCCTCTAGTGCAGCCTGGTCTAAACACAAATAAATCAGACCTTCCTCCTCCTCCTCCTCCTCCTCCTCCTCCTCCTCTAGTGCAGCCTGGTCTAAACACATAAATAAATCAGACCTTCCTCCTCCTCCTCCTCCTCCTCTAGTGCAGCCTGATCTAAACATAAATAAATCAGACCTTCCTCCTCCTCCTCCTCCTCCTCCTCTAGTGCAGCCTGGTCTAAACACATAAATAAATCAGACCTTCCTCCTCCTCCTCCTCCTCCTCTAGTGCAGCCTGGTCTAAACACATAAATAAATCAGACCTTCCTCCTCCTCCTCCTCCTCCTCCTCCTCTAGTGCAGCCTGGTCTAAACACATAAATAAATCAGACCTTCCTCCTCCTCCTCCTCCTCCTCCTCCTCTTCTAGTGCAGCCTGGTCTAAACACATAAATAAATCAGACCTTCCTCCTCCTCCTCCTCCTCCTCCTCTAGTGCAGCCTGATCTAAACATAAATAAATCAGACCTTCCTCCTCCTCCTCCTCCTCCTCCTCCTCTAGTGCAGCCTGGTCTAAACACATAAATAAATCAGACCTTCCTCAGTCTCCCTCACCAACTTCATTCTGTCTCTTTTCCTTCTCCACATCCTTCCTCCTCCTCTCTCCTCCTTTGCCTCCTCTCTGCTCCTCCCATCCTCCCTACCTCCTTTCTGCTCCTCCCTCTTCTCCTCTTCATTTCTCCCCTCTTTGGATTTCTTCCAGGAGCGTTTCTTCTCTTTGCTGCGTTCCCTCATGGCTGTCTTAGAGTCTGTTATCCAGGCCTGATATACAAACTGTAAGGAGAGAGAGAGACATATACAAACTGTAAGAAGAGAGAGAGACATAGACTGTAAGGAGAGAGAGAGAGATACAGACAAACTGTAAGGAGAGAGAGAGAGAGAGAGAGAGAGAGATAATAATGTAATTGTAATTGTTTCATTATTTTTTAAACTATCTATCTTTTTGTGATCTATGCAAACCAATCAAAAATTGTATTTGTAATATTTTGTAAACTGCTTTGGCAATATTGTCTACTTTTGTACAGTCATGCCAATAAACCATTGAAATTGAAATTGAATTGAGAGAGAGACATAGACAAACTGTAAGGAGAGAGAGAGAGAGACACTGTAAAGGAGAGACAGAGAGAGAGAAACTGCAGAGAGAGACACAGAGAGGAGAGACTGTGAGAGAGGGAAAGAGAGAGAGAGAGAGAGAGAGAAGGAGAAACAGAGAGAGAGACAGAGAGAGAGAAGGAGAGGGTCTCCGTTAAAATACTAATCTGAAACGTGGCCTGACATACAGATGTTTCTGTCTCCTTGGTAACCCACCTGGAAAGCAGACTTCTTGGGAGGCTTCTCCTCATTTTTGCTGTTATCCTCCTCTTCCTCTTCTTCACTCTCCGTTTCAAACAAGTAGTAGTTACCACTTCTCACCACTAGATAAAGATCAGAGATCAACTCAACATCGCAGGTTCAAGATAACTCCTTTCTAACTCGTTGTGGGGGCCATACTACAACAACGGCAAATATAACTCATAATAATAATAATAACAAATGACTAATGAGTGCGTCATTTGGATGCGGGGCTAAGCTCAGTGGCTGACGTTCAGACTAAACAGGGCTTGATGTGTGAGCGTTGGCATCGCCATGTTCTGGAGGACCACGGTTCTGTGGCTGACGTTGAGGTTCAGACTAAACAGGGCTGTGAGCGTTGCCATGTTGTGGAGGACCAATGTTCTGCCTTATCATTGCTGACCTACAGGTGAACACAGACAGGTAGACAGATAGGGGGACACTCTCATTGGACAACTTACTTGAGGCGTGGTCCACCCAAGGCTTCCACCAATCCTTCACCCTCTCTAGACTCCGCACCTTTTTCTTCTTCTGTTCACCTGGTGGACACACTACAGGTAACACACCTTACAGGTAACACCTTACAGGTAACACACCTTATAGGTAACACACCTTTCAGCTAACACACCTTACAGGTAACACACCTTTTAGCTAGCAAACCTTACAGGTAACACACCTTATAGGTAACACACCTTTCAGCTAACAAACCTTACAGGTAACACACCCTACAGGTAACACACCTTTCAGCTAACAAACCTTACAGGTAACAAACCTTATAGGTAACACACCTTTCAGCTAACACACCTTACAGGTAACAAACCTTACAGGTAACAAACCTTATACATAACACACCTTATAGGTAACACACCTTACAGGTAACTCACCTTTCAGGTAACCCACCTTTCAGCTAACAAACATTACAGGTAACACACCTTACAGGTAACAAACCTGTCAGCTAACACACCCTACAGCTAACACACCTTTCAGCTAACACACCTTACAGATAACACACCTTACAGATAACACACCTTATAGGTAACACACCTTATAGGTAACACACCTTATAGGTAACACACCTTACAGCTAACACACCTTATAGGTAACACACCTTTCAGCTAACACACCTTATAGGTAACACACCTTATAGGTAACACACCTTATAGGTAGCACACCTTACAGGTAGCACACCTTATAGGTAACACACCTCTCAGCTAACACATCTTATAGGTAACAAACCTTATAGGTAACACACCTTACAGATAACACACCCTATAGGTAACACACCTTACAGCTAACACACCTTACAGCTAACACACCTTACAGCTAACACACCTTACAGCTAACACACCTTACAGCTAACACACCTTACAGCTAACACACCCTGTAGGTAACACACCTTACAGCTAACACACCTTACAGGTAACACACCTTATAGGTAACACACCTTATAAGTAACACACCTTACAGGTACAGCTTACAGGTAACAGACATTATAGGTGTACCCACCTCTCTGAGTAGTGTGTGTGTGTGTGTGTGTGTGTGTGTACCCACCTCTCTGAGCAGTGTGTGTGTGTGTACCCACCTCTCTGAGCAGTGAGTGTGTGTGTGTGTGTGTGTGTGTGTGTGTGTGTGTGTGTGTGTGTGTACCCACCTCTCTGAGCAGTGAGTGTGTGTGTGTGTGTGTGTGTGTGTGTGTGTGTGTGTGTGTGTGTGTACCCACCTCTCTGAGCAGTGAGTGTGTGTGTGCTCTCCTCAGCCAGGCTCATCAGTCTCTCCTTCCCTCGTTTGAACTTCTGCTGGCGGCTTTTGATCCGGTCCATTCTGTCCCAAAACACAGCTCACCTCAGATTCCCTCATAACTACAGACTACAATGTTTATATTGTTAATGTCATAACTACAATGTGCTTATTGTTAATGTCATAACTATAGTTGTCTTTCAATTTAACATGTGTGTATGATTACGTTTGCGTGTATGACATGGTGTCTGTGTGTGTGTGTGTGTGTGTGTGTGTGTGTGTGTGTGTGAAGGTATGTGTGAAAGTGCCTGTGTGTGAAGGTGCATGTTGTAGGTGTGTTTGTGTGTGTGTGAAGGAAGTGTGTATGAGTAGGTGTGTTTGTGTGTGTGAGACGGTGTGTAGGTGTGTGTGTGTGAAGGTGTATGTTTGTGTGTGTGACGGTGTGCAGGTGTAGGTGTGTGTGTGAGTTTGTATGTTTGTGTGTGTACGTGTTTGTGTTTATGTGTGTAGTTTCGTAACAGCAACCTGAATCTCTTCGCCAAGTTCGCAGTGTATCAGGCAGTGTGTCTGTCCACACTCCTGTATGGGTGTGAGACATGGACATTGTATAGCCGCCATCTCAAACAGCTGGAGTCCTTTCATGTAAAATACCTTCAGTGTATTTTGAAAGTGACCTGGCACCATATGGCCAAAAGAATGTGGACACCCCTCCAAATCATTGAGTTCAGGTGTTTCAGCCACACCCGTTGCTGACAGGTGTATAAAATCAAGCACACAGCCATGCAATCTCCATAGACAAACATTGGCAGTAGAATGGGTCGTACTGAAGAGCTCAGTGACTTTAAACGTGGCACTGTCATAGGATGCCACCTTTGCCACAAGTCAGTTTGTGACATGTCTGCCCCTGCTAGATCTGCCCCGGTCAACTGTAAGTGCTATGATTGTGAAGTGGAAGCCTAAAGGAGCAGGTGAGCCATGCAGCGGTAGACCACGCACACTCACAGAGCGGGGCTGGAATGCATAGTGCCTACTGTAAAGTGGAGGGGGGATAACTCACAGAGCGGGGCTGGAATGCATAGTGCCTACTGTAAAGTGGAGGGGGGATAATGGTCTGGGGCTGTTTTTCAGGATTTGGGCTAGGCCCCTTAGTTCCCTTGAAGGGTAATGTTAATGTTACAGCATACAAACACATGTCTAGATAATTGTATGCTTCCAACTTTGTGGCAACAGTTTGAGGGATACCCTTTCCTGTTCCAACATGACTGTGGTCCTGTGCACAAAGCAAGGTCCATAATGACATGGTTTGACCAGTTTGTGCGGGCCACTGGAGTTCCTCCACACCAGAGCCCTGACCTTAACCCCATTGAACACCTTTGGAATGAATTGGAACGGTGTGGAGCAATGTAAGTGGCCCGCACAGAGCCCTGACCTTAACCCCATTGAACACCTTTGGGATGAATTGGAACGGTGTGGAGGAACTCCAGTGGCCCGCACAGAGCCCTGACCTTAACCCCATTGAACACCTTTGGGATGAATTGGAACGCCGATTGCGAGCCAGGCCTTCTCGTCCAACATCAGTGCCCGACCTCGCAAATGCTCTTTTGGCTGAATGGGCACAAATTCCCACAGACAAACTCCAAAATCTTGTGGAAAGCCTTCTCAGAAGAGTGGAGGCTGTTATAGCCGCAAAGGGGGGGCCAACTCCATATTAATGCCCATGTCCAACAAGTTGATGTAGGTTTGATGGTCAGGTGTCCACATACTTTTGGCCATATAGTGCAGGATCGTGTTCCACACCTTCAGATCCTAAAACGGACCAATAGCAAAAGCATAGAAACAACCATCATTCACCACCAGCTCAGATGGACTGGCCACACCATCAGAATGTCAGAGGAGCGCCTCCCTCTGAGAGTCCTCTATGGCCAAATGAGACTGGGTCGCCGCTCTGCTGGCGGACAGAAAAAACGTTTAAAAGACCAACTGAAGATCTCCCTCAAGCAGTGTGGAATAGACCCTGGCTCTCTGGAGGAGGCGGAATAGACCCCGGCTCTCTGGAGGAGGAGGAATAGACCCCGGCTCTCTGGAGGAGGAGGAATAGACCCCGGCTCTCTGGAGGAGGAGGAATAGACCCCGGCTCTCTGGAGGAGGAGGAATAGACCCCGGCTCTCTGGAGGAGGAGGAATAGACCCTGGCTCTCTGGAGGAGGAGGAATAGACCCTGGCTCTCTGGAGGAAGAGGAATAGACCCTGGCTCTCTGGAGGAGGAGGAATAGACCCTGGCTCTCTGGAGGAAGAGGAATAGACCCTGGCTCTCTGGAGGAGGAGGAATAGACCCTGGCTCTCTGGAGGAGGAGGAATAGACCCTGGCTCTCTGGAGGAGGAGGAATAGACCCTGGCTCTCTGGAGGAGGAGGAATAGACCCTGGCTCTCTGGAGGAGGAGGAATAGACCCTGGCTCTCTGGAGGAAGAGGCATAGACCCTGGCTCTCTGGAGGAGGAGGAATAGACCCTGGCTCTCTGGAGGAAGAGGAATAGACCCTGGCTCTCTGGAGGAAGAGGAGTAGACCCTGGCTCTCTGGAGGAAGAGGCCTCTGACCAAATGGCGCAGACCGTGCCAAGAAGGGGTGCAGATGGCCGAGAAACAACGGTCTGAAAAGTACCTGACAAAGAAGGAGACCTTACCCACGACTGCTACTGACCCAACACAGCAGGTCTTCCTGTGCACTGTGGCAGTGAACATCTCACATCTGACTTTACAGTCACCACATAACCCATAACAAGCACCTGTAGAGGTCACCACATAACCCATAACAAGCACCTGTAGAGGTCACCACATAACCCATAACAAGCACCTGTAGAGGTCACCACTTAACCCATAACAAGCACCTGTAGAGGTCATCATTGTAACCCATAACAAGCTCCTGTAGAGGTCATCATTGTAACCCCTAACAAGCACCTGTAGAGGTCATCATTGTAACCCATAACAAGCTCCTGTAGAGGTCATCATTGTAACCCCTAACAAGCACCTGTAGAGGTCATCATTGTAACCCTAACAAGCTCCTGTAGAGGTCATCATTGTAACCCCTAACAAGCACCTGTAGAGGTCACCACATAACCCCTAACAAGCACCTGTAGAGGTCATCATTGTAACCCATAACAAGCACCTGTAGAGGTCATCATTGTAACCCATAACAAGCTCCTGTAGAGGTCATCATTGTAACCCCTAACAAGCACCTGTAGAGGTCATCATTGAAACCCATAACAAGCACCTGTAGAGGTCATCATTGAAACCCATAACAAGCACCTGTAGAGGTCATCATTGAAACCCATAACAAGCACCTGTAGAGGTCACCATCGGACAGGATGGACTACCAGACGAAGGAAATGTGATGTGTGTGTCTGTGTTCGTGCGTGTGTGAGCGTGTGCGTGTCTGTGTGAACGTGTGGTTGTGACTTACTGCCTCTTCAGGAGGTCCATGGAAGTTTTCTCCAGCTCCAAACGGGCCCTGGCAGCCTTCACCATGGAAGCCTGAAACAGCTCTGCACCCCTGGACACATGCACATGCAAACGTACACACAGAGGTGAGAAGCATACAAACTCTAACTGTCAGTATTAGTGTGTGTTACCATACCGTATTCTTATTATGTGTGTGAGTGGGTGTGTACCTAGGTAGGGTCGGGGTTAGAGTGTGTGTGTGTGTGTGTGTGTGTGTGTGTGTGTGTGTGTGTGTGTGTGTGTGTGTGTGTGTGATAGAATGAGTGTGTACCTGGGTAGGGTTGGGATTAGAGTGTGTGTGTGTGTGTGTGTGTGTGTGTGTGTGATAGAATGTGTGTACCTGGGTAGGGTCAGGGTTAGAGTGTGTGTGTGTGTGTGTGTGTGTGTGTGTGATAGAATGAGTGTGTACCTGGGTAGGGTCGGGGTTAGAGTGAGTGTGTGTGTGTGGTGTGTGTGTGTGTGTGTGTGTGTGTGTGTGATAGAATGAGTGTGTACCTGGAAGCTAGGACCTGGGAGCAGCGGATGTCGTTTACGACATGCAGGAAGTAGGTGCTCATGAAAACCCGTCTCTGTAGCAACAGGCAGCAAAAACAAATACTGTCCCAGATGATGCCTGCCTCATCGCTAGGCAACTCGCACTGTTTACTGTTCTGCTGCTCAGCTGACAAACAACAAACAAATATTAATATAACAGTATACTGACAAATAACAACAAATAAATATTAATAAACTGCTCAAAAAAATTAATGGAACACTTCGAAAACACATCAGATCTCAATGGGAAAAAAAATCATGCTGGATATCTATACTGATACGGACTGGGTAATGTGTTAGGAACAAAAAGATGCCTCATCGTTTGATGGAAATGAAAATTATCAACCTACAGAGGGCTGAATTAAAAGACAACCCGAAAATCAAAGTGAAAAAATGATACGGTAGGCTAGTCCATTTTGCTGAAATTCCATTGCAGCAACTCAAAATGGTACTCAGTACTGTGTATTGCCCCCACATGCTTGTATGCATGCCTGAAAACGTCGGGGCATGCTCCTAATGAGACGGCGGATGGTGTTCTGGGGTATCTCCTCCCAGATCTGGACCAGGGCATCACTGAGCTCCTGGACAGTCTGAGGTGCAACCTGGCGGCGTCGGATGGACTGAAACATAATGTCCCAGAGGTGTTCTATTGGATTTAGGTCAGGCGAGCTTGGGGGCCAGTCAATGGTATCAATTCCTTCATCCTCCAGGAACTGCCTGCATACTCTCGCCACATGAGACCGGGCATTGTCGTGCACCAGGAGGAACCCAGGACCCACTGCACTAGTGTAGGGTCTGACAATTGGTCCAAGGATTTCATCCCGATACCTAATGGCTGTCAGGGTGCAGTTGTCTAGCCTGTAGAGGTCTGTGCGTCCCTCCATGGATATGCCTCCCCAGACCATCACTGACCCATCACCTAACCGGTCATGCTGAACGATGTTACAGGCAGCATAACGTTCTCCACGGCTTCTCCAGACCCTTTCACGTCTGACACATGTGCTCAGGGTGGACCTGCTCTCATCTGTGAAAAGCACAGGGCACCAGTGGCAGACCTGCCAATTCTGGTGTTCTATGGCAAATGCCAATCGAGCTCCACGGTGCCGGGCAGTGAGCACAGGGCCCACTAGAGGACGTCGGGCCCTCAGGCCACCCTCATGAAGTCTGTTTCTGATTGTTTGGTCAGAGACATTCACACCAGTGGCCTGCTGGTGGTCATTTTGTAGGGCTCAGGCAGTGCTCATCCTGTTCCTCCTTGCACAAAGGAGCAGATACCGGTCCTGCTGATGGGTTAAGGACCTTCTACGGCCCTGTCCAGCTCTCCTAGAGTAACTGCTTGTCTCTTGGAATCTCCTCCATGCTCTTGAGACTGTGCTTGGAGACACAGCAAACCTTCTGGCAATGGCACGTATTGATGTGCCATCCTGGAGGAGTTGGACTGCCTGTGCAACCTCTGTAGAGTCGAGGTATCGCCTCATACTACCAGTAGTTACACTGACCCAAATGCAAAACTAGTGAAAAACAGTCAGAAAAGATGAGGGAAAAAATGGCAGTGGCCTCCACCTGGAAAACCATTCCTGTTTTAGGGGTCGTCTCATTGTTGCCTCTCTAGTGCACCTGTTGTTAATTTCATTAACACCAAAGCAGTTGAAACTGATTAACAACCCCCGCTGCTACTTAACTGACCAGATCAATATCCCAGAAAATTAATTGATTTGATGCAATACTCTAATTAAAAAGTGTTCCTTTAATTTTTTTGGACACATGGTATGGGTTGGGTACATGGTACAGGGCACTAGGTATAGGTATAAAGTGGTGGTGGCTTTAGGGTACTGGGTATAGGTACATGGTATAGGGTATTTGGTATAGGGTACTTGGTATAGGGTTTAGGGTACTGGGTATAGGGTCCTTGGTATATGGTATAGGGTTAATGGTAAATGAGGTACATGTTATAGAACACTGGGTATAGGTATATGGTATAGGGTACTGGGTATAGGGTATATGGTATGGGGTTAATGGTACATGGTATAGGGTACTCGGTATAGGTACTGGATATAGGTATATGGTAAGTGTACTGGGTATAGAGTACTGGGTATAGGTACAGTTAGGCCCAAAAATATTTGGACAGTGACACAAGTTTTGTTATTTTAGCTGTTTACGAAAACATATTCAGGATACAATTATATAATCAATATGGGCTTAAAGTGCAGACTCTCAGCTGTAATTTGAGAGTATTCACATCCAAATTGGAGCAAGGGTTTAGGAATTATAGCTCTTTAAAACGTAGCCGCCTCTTTTTCAAGGGACCAAAAGTAATTGGACAATTGACTCAGAAGGCTGCAAAAAAAAAATAACAACGCTGCATGGGCTCTTCCCTCATTAACCTGTCATCAATTAAGCAGTTAAAAGGTCTGGAGTTGATTCCAGGTGTGGCGTTTGCATTTGGAAGCTGTTGCTGTGAACACACAACATGCGGTCAAAGGAGCTCTCAATGGAGGTGAAACAGACCATCCTGAGGCTGAAAAAAGAAGAAATCCATCAGAGAGATAGCAGAAATGTTAGGAGTGGCCAAATCAACAGTTTGGTACATTCTGAGAAAAAAAGAGTGCACTGGTGAGCTTGGGAACTCAAAAAGGCCTGGACGTCCACGGAAGACAACAGTGGTGGATGATCGCAGAATCCTTTCCATGGTGAAGAAAAACCCCTTCACAACATCCACTCAAGTGAAGAACACTCTCCAGGAAGTAGGTGTATCAGTATCTAAGTCTACCATAAAGAGAAGACTTCATGAGAGTAAATACAAAGGATTCACCACAATGTGCAAACCATTAATCAGCCTCAAAAATAGAAAGGCCAGATTTGACTTTGCCAAAAAACACCTGAAGAAGCCAACCCAGTTCTGGAACAGCATTCTTTGGACAGATGAGACTAAGATCAACCTGTACCAGAATGATGGGAAGAAGAAAGTTTGGAGGAGAATTGGAACAGCTCATGATCCAAAGCACACCACATCTTCTGTAAAACATGGTGGAGGCAGTGTGATGGCATGGGCATGCATGGCTTCCAATGGCACTGGGTCACTTGTGTTTATTGATGATGTGACAAAAGACAGAAGCAGCCGGATGAATTCTGAAGTGTATAGGGATATACTTTCTGCTCAGATTCAGCCAAATGCAGCAAAGTTGATTGGACGGCGCTTCACAGTACAGATGGACAATGACCCAAAACATACTGCAAAAGCAACCCAGGAGTTTTTTGAAGCAAAGAAGAGGAATATTCTGCAATGGCCGAGTCAATCACCAGATCTCAACCCAATCGAGCATGCATTTCACTTGCTCAAGACAAAACTTAAGGCAGAAAGACCCACAAACAAGCAACAACTGAAGACCGCTGCAGTAAAGGCCTGGCAAAGCATCACAAAGGAGGAAACCCAGCGTTTGGTGATGTCCATGGGTTCCAGACTTCAGGCAGTCATTGCCTGCAAAGGATTCTCAACAAAATATTGAAAAGTAACATTTTACTTGGGGTTATGTTTATTTGTCCAATTACTTTTGAGCCCCTGAAATGAGGAGCGTTTGTATAAAAATAGCTACAATTCCTACATGTTTAATCATATATTTTTGTTCAACCCCTTGAATTAAACCTTAAAGTCTGCACTTCAATTGCGTTGTAGTTGTTTCATTTCAAATCCAATGTGGTGGCATGCAGAGCCCAAATCATGAAGATTGTGTCACTGTCCAAATATTTTTGGGCCTAACTGTATATGGTATAGGGTACTGGGTATAGGGTCTTGGTATAGGGTACTTGGTATAGGTTGCTTGGTATAGGGTATATGGTATTGGGTACTGGGTATATGGTACTGGGTATAGGTATATGGTATAGGGTACTTGGATTAGGGTCCTTGGTATAGGGTACTTGGTATAGGGTATATGGTTAGGGTTAATGGTACAATGGTATAGGGTACTGGGTATAGGGTACTGGGTACAGGTAAATGTATAGGGTATATGGTACTGTGTACAGGGTACTGAGTATATAGTATAGGGTACTGGGTATAGAGTACATGGTATAGGGTACTGGGTATAGGTACATGGGATATATGGTATAGGGCACTGGGTATAGAGTACATGGTATGGGTAGGGTACATGGTATAGAGTAGCAGGTTTAGGGTATAGGGTAGTGGGTTTAGGGTACTGGGTATAGGTACATGGTATAGGGTACTGGGCATAGGGTACATGGTATGGGGTAGTGGGTTTTGGGTATAGGGTATAAGGCATAGGGTACTGGGCATAGTGTACATGGTATGGAGTAGTGGGTTTAGGGTAGTGGGTATAGAGTTTATGGTATAGGGTACTGGTATAAGTACATGGTATAGGGTACTGGGTATAGGGTATATGGCATAGGGCTCTGGGTATAGGGTATACGATATAGTGGGTTTACGGTACTGGGTATAGAGCAGTGGGTTTAGGGTACTGGGTATAGGATACTTGTTATAGGGTAGTGGGTTTAGGGTATATGACATGGGGTACTGGGTATAGGGTAGTGGGTATAGGGTATATTATATAGGGTATTGGGTATAAGTACATGGTATAGGGTACTGGGTACTGGGTATATGACAGGGTACTGGGTATAGGGTACATGGTATAGAGTAGTGGGTTTAGGGTACTGGGTATAGGTATATGGTATAGGGTTTATGGTATGGGGTACTGGGTATAAGTACATGGTATAGGGTACTGGGTATAGGGTATATGATATAGGGTAGTGAGTTTAAGGTACTGGGTATAGGGTAGTGGGTACAGGGTAGTGGGTTTAGGGTACTGGGTAAAGGGTATATGGTATGGGTTTAGGGTATATAGTACATACATGTACAGGCACATGGTACGGAGTTTAGCGTTAGGTACGTACGTTTGCCGTATCCCTTGATGGTACAGGCCAGGCTGAACAGCTGGATCAGCCAGCAGTGGTTAGCCACCAGAGACTTGATGTAGCCGCACGCCAGGATCTTAAGGACAGACACACCCACACACACACACACACACACCCACACACACACACACAAAACGCTAATGTTCTGAGTTATTTGTGTGTATGAGAATATCTTATGATGTGTGTATGTAAGTGTTTGATGTTTAAGTGTGTGAGTGCGTAAGTGTCTGATGATTAAGCGTGTGTGTCTGATGATTAAGCGTGTGTGTCTGATGATTAAGCGTGTGTGTCTGATGATTAAGCGTGTGTGTCTGATGATTAAGCGTGTGTGTCTGATGATTAAGCGTGTGTGTCTGATGATTAAGCGTGTGTGTCTGATGATTAAGCGTGTGTGTCTGATGATTAAGCGTGTGTGTCTGATGATTAAGCGTGTGTGTCTGATGATTAAGCGTGTGTGTCTGATGATTAAGCGTGTGTGTCTGATGATTAAGCGTGTGTGTCTGATGATTAAGCGTGTGTGTCTGATGATTAAGCGTGTGTGTCTGATGATTAAGCGTGTGTGTCTGATGATTAAGCGTGTGTGTCTGATGATTAAGCGTGTGTGTCTGATGATTAAGCGTGTGTTTGTTGGAAGGTCTCAAAGCTGCTATTGATTTCCAGATAACACCATTGCTACCAAGCTAACATTTGCACAGGTTTTCTAATCCTATGCCATTTTGACAATAGTTTGGATGCGGCAAGAAAAAAGTGGCAAGATTATTATTAGCTAACATGGCAGGAGATGAATAGCCACAGCAAAAACACCACCATTATTACGATCATTAGTATATCATGATTATCTATTTATTTTGTTTATTATTAATTTCTTTGGTAAAGAGGGGCATATCAGTATGAGGGTTAAGGGGCACTGCTTCCTGCCTGATGGTGTTTGTGTGTGTGTGTGTGTGTTGGATGTTGTGTGTGTATGAGTTGGGTATTAACTGTGTGTGTGTGGATGTTGTGTGTGTGTGTGTGTGTGTGTGTGTGTGTGTTTGTGTTGGATGTTGTGTTGCATGTGTGCGTTTGTGTTGGATTTTGTGCGTGTGATTGAGTTGGGTATTAACTGTGTGTGTGTTAGATGTTGTGTTGCATGCGTGTGTGTGTGTGTGTGTGTGTGTGTGTTTGTGTGAGTGTGTGAGTGTGTGTGTGTTGGATGTTGCATGTGTGTGTGTGTGTGTGCTGGATGTTGTGTGTTGGACGTTGTGTATGTGTGTGTGTGTGTGTGTGTGTGTGTTGGACGTTGTGTGCGCGTGTGTGTGTTGGACGTTGTGTGCGCGTGTGTTGGATGTTCTGTGTTGGACGTTGTGTGTGTGGTGTGTGTGTGTGTGTGTGTGTGTGTGTGTGTGTGTGTGTGTGTGTGTGTGTTGGATGTTGTGTGTGTGTGTGTGTGTGTGTTGGACGTTGTGTGTGTGTGTTGGATGTTGTGTGTGTTTTGGACGTTGTGTGTGTGTGTTGGACGTCGTGTGTGTGTGTGTGTGTGTGTGTGTGTGTGTGTGTGTGTGTGTGTGTGTGTTGTACGTTGTGTGTGTGTGTGTTGGACGTTGTGTGTTGGACGTTGGGGGTGTGTGTGTGTGTGTGTGTGTGTGTGTGTGTGTGTGTGTGTTGGACGTTGTGTGTTTCTTACAGACAGGATGTTCTTCATCGTGATGACAAAGACATTGTAGCCAATTAGACAGTCCCAATATGCCAGGATGGTTTTTATTGGCTTAAGCAGCAGCTCTCCCCCGACCAACAGGAAGTAGAAACAGGCAACCAAGTAGCCCATACAGAACACACTGATCCTACAAACGTGCGCACGCACACACAAACGCGCACGCGCACACACACACACACACACACACACACACACACACACACACACACACACACACACACAGGTTAACCCTAATCCTACAGAGAGATTAGCCCACTCTCTCTCTCTCTCTCTCTCTCTCAAGGCTGGCTACCTGGTTGTGCCGGTGATGAAGATGATGGTGAGGACGAACCAGAACATGTAACTGAACATAAACACCTTCATCATGTCCAAGTAAGACCTGAGGAACACAAGAAGATACCTTTACAAAGCTCCGCATTTCACAATAAAAGACCTGCGGAACACGAGTAGATACCTTCACATATCTCAGCATTTCACAATAAAAGACCTGCGGCACACGAGTAGATACCTTCACATATCTCAGCATTTCACAATAAAAGACCTGCGGCACACGAGTAGATACCTTCACATATCTCAGCATTTCACAATAAAAGACCTGCGGCACACGAGTAGATACCTTCACATATCTCAGCATTTCACAATAAAAGACCTGCGGCACACGAGTAGATACCTTCACATATCTCAGCATTTCACAATAAAAGACCTGCGGCACACGAGTAGATACCTTCACATATCTCAGCATTTCACAATAAAAGACCTGCGGCACACGAGTAGATACCTTCACATATCTCAGCATTTCACAATAAAAGACCTGAGGAACACAGGAAAAGACCTTTACGAAGATCAGCATTTCACAATAAAAGACCTGAGGAACACAGGAAAAGACCTTTACAAACATCAGCATTTCACAATAAAAGACTGCAGAGCTGGATTGCGGCTCAGGACTCTGACCTGCAGTGCATGAAGTCAGGGGCGGGGTAAGAGGCGGGGTTAGAGGCGGGGTGAAGGGGGTCGTCGACCGTATACCCGGTGATCTCTCTGTTGTTGCCGGCCAGGGTTTGAACTGTGTCATCCTCCTCTTCCTCAAACACCTGCAGCTGCAGAGAGGCACCCAGGAGCAGCATGAAGTCATCTGGGAGGAAGTGGAGGAGGAGGGGGGCTCTCATTAAAACAGAAATGAATCTAGATACAGAACAGAGTGTTGCTATGGTTACTAACAGAGCAGGAGCAGAGTGTTGTTATGGTTACTAGCAGAGCAGGAACAGAGTGTTGCTATGGATACTAACAGAGCAGGAACAGAGAATTGCTATGGATACTAACAGAGCAGGAACAGAGTGTTGCAATGGTTACTAGCAGAGCAGGAACAGAGAATTGCTATGGATACTAACAGAGCAGGAACAGAGTGTTGCTATGGATACTAACAGAGCAGGAACAGTGGGTTGTTCTAGTTACAAGCAGAGCAGGAACAGAGAATTGCTATGGATACTAACAGCGCAGGAACAGAGTGTTGTTATGGTTACTAACAAAGCAGGAACAGAGTATTGCTATGGATACTAACAGAGCAGGAACAGAGTGTTGCTATGGTTACTAGCAGAGCAGAAACAGAGTGTTGCTATGGATACTAACAGAGCAGGAACAGTGGGTTGGGCCTCGTCAGGTGGTCTGGTAGGTAGAGCCACTTGACAACATTGGAGTCAATGCTGGTCCCAGGGAACCGCCAGGGGTAGTCTAGAAGACAGCATGTTTTCATCATAACATTACACTGACACTATAATATGTAGTCTAACAACAGAATCATATAATCATCATAATAATAATAATTACATCAATAATATAGTAGGTGGTCTAGCAACAGAATGACAACATTACATTAATGTTTAATTCAGTTGGAATGTGTGTAAGCGCTGCCATGAACTGCTGTAGGAGCTTTCTGCTATGAACTGCTGTAGGAGCTTTCTACTATGAACTGCTGTAGGAGCATTCTGCCATGAACTGCTGTAGGAGCATTCTGCTATGAACTGCTGTAGGAGCTTTCTACTATGAACTGCTGTAGGAGCTTTCTGCTATGAACTGCTGTAGGAGCTTTCTACTATGAACTGCTGTAGGAGCTTTCTGCCATGAACTGCTGTAGGAGCTTTCTGCTATTAGCGCTGCTGTTCTCTTTGCAGCCACTAGAAGGTAGTGAAAAATACAACTTAAAGCGATAGTTCACCCATTTTCAATCTTTTGATATGTTTTTCATCAGATACCAGTGTTAATTTTAACAAGCATTTTAAATTTTGTTTTAGTCTTTGTCACTTTACGTAGTTGGGATCAAAATAAAATTTTTGTCATTTCATTTTGTTTCGTGTGAGTTTTGTTTTGGTCAATGTTTTAGTCCTGACTTCTAAGGGGAATTAACAAAAATGGCTCTGGTTTATATGCACACTTCTACACATGCAACCACTTGAACAGTAGGCTAAAAGTGGCACCCTACGCAACTATCAAGAGGGCAGTGGCTGATGTTAACCGTAACCCTGATGTTAACCGTAACCCTGATGTTAACCGTAACTAGTTTATGCAGTCTAGCTAAACTGAATGATGAAGTTATCACCGCTCTGAGGTGAGTGTCACTGCTTTCAAAGCGAGAGCAGGCACTATGACACGTAACGTTAAGTTTTCCTAATGTTATCGAATCAATCATTTAATTTATTTACCGTTACCTTAGCAGACACTGCAGGGTTTTAGCTAGATTTGGAGCTCTCACAAGGTTACGTCAGCTTGTTCAAATTATACTGTAATGGCCTGGTATTTGCTCAAAATTGTGCGGACATACACAGACTCAGAGCAGGAAAAAATAATCATCAAATGAGAAAGATGCATGAAGGCAGGGAGTATTTGTTATGCAATTAAATGAATGGTTAAAAAATAAAACAAGCAATGCCTTGAGACGGCGACATTGATCTAGATTGTCCGTCAGAACAGAGGAGCGTGAGAGAGTGTTTGCTGGTTCTGAGTTTGATACGCGTAATGATCTTCAATGAATTAACCATTTGAATGCCGGTGGTTGGAAAAATAAGTGAATTTCACTTACATTGGTCTTATGACCCGAATTTGTTCAATATACTTACTTAATTTAGTCTAAACAACAACATATATTGTTTAACAAAATAGGTGAAATATCCCTTTAAAATTATATCATAGTGTATCTTTGTGTGTGTATGTGTGCATGTGCGCGCGTATGTGTGTGTGTGTGTGTGTGTGCCTATGAGTGTGTGTGTGTGTGTGTGTGTGTGCATATGTGTGTGCCTATGCGTGTGTGTGTGGGTGCGAGCGTGAGTGTGTGCGCATATGTGTGTGCCTATGTGTGTGTGTGTGTACGCATATGTTTGTGCCTATGCGTGTGTGTGCGTGTGTGTGTGCGTGCTTGTATGCGCATATGTGTGTGCCTGTGTGTGTGTGTGCGCGTGTGTGTGTGCGTGCATGCGTGCGTGAGTGCATGTGTGCCTATGCGCGTGTGTGTGTGTGTGTGTGCGTGCATGAGTGCATGAGTGCGTGTGTGTGTGTGTGCGCATATGTGTGTGCCTATGCGTGTGTGTGTGTGTGTGTGTGTGTGTGTGTACCTCGGCAGGCTGCAGGGGGGAAGCCAACGCAGATCAGGTACTGCAGGCAAAGCATGGCTGACAGGAAGTAGCAGTAGTTTGGCCATATTTGGGCGATCTTTTTTCTGCTGCGGCGGGATATGACAGTGATGAGGCCAAGGCTATGGAACACAGCAAAAAGATCCATCCGCTGGCCAATCACATTCACCGCCAGTAGGAAACACGTCTGTGGGGGCGGAGTTAGGACAACAACCAGGTGAACCAATTAGCTGGTATGTGTGTGAGTGTGACAGAGAAAGTGAGAGAGAGTGTGTGTGTGTGTGACCATGCAAAAGAATGTGTGTTCAACTGAAAGAGAGAGCGAGAGAGGGAAAGAGAGAGAGAGCGAGAGAGTGAGAAAGTTAGTGTGTGTAACTGCGAGAGAGTGTGTGTTCGACTATGAGAGAGCGACAGAGAGAGAGATAGTGTGTGTGTGTGTGTGTGTGTGTATGTGTGACCGTGCAAGAGAATGTGTGTTCAACTGAAATAGAGAGGGAAAGAGAGTGAGAGAGAGAGTGTGTGTGTTTGACTATGAGAGAGAGGGAGAGAGAGTAGGTTTTGCCACTACACACACACACAGTTGGGTTTTTCCTTTAACCCCCTATTCCTATTGTTTTTACCACATGGAGAGTGCGTTTGCAGTTTGTCAGACTCACAGCTTTCTGGCTCCCAAAATGATTCCAATGAGAGTATTACCGTTGCTTAGAATTTATTGCAAAAATAAAATTAAACATGCAAAGAAAATGTAATTGGTTCAATGACTTTAAAGATTTGATATGGGTCAGGGCAAGCAGCCGAGGCTGAGGTCAATGACGGTATCTGCTGTTAAGGTTAGGGTTAGGGTTAGGGTCAGGGTTAGGGTCAGGGCAAGCAGCCGAGGCTGAGGTCAATGACGGTATCTGCTGTTAAGGTTAGGGTTAGGGTTAGGGTCAGGGTTAGGGTCAGGGCAAGCAGCCGAGGCTGAGGTCAATGACGGTATCTGCTGTTAAGGTTAGGGTTAGGGTTAGGGTCAGGGTTAGGGTCAGGGCAAGCAGCCGAGGCTGAGGTCAATGACGGTATCTGCTGTTAAGGTTAGGGTTAGGGTTAGGGTCAGGGTTAGGGTCAGGGCAAGCAGCCGAGGCTGAGGTCAATGACGGTATCTGCTGTTAAGGTTAGGGTTAGGGTTAGGGTTAGGGTTAGGGTCAGGACGAGAAGCCGAGGCTGAGGTCAATGACGGTATCTGCTGTTAAGGTTAGGGTTAGGGTTAGGGTCAGGGTTAGGGTCAGGACGAGAAGCCGAGGCTGAGGTCAATGACGGTATCTGCTGTTAAGGTTAGGGTTAGGGTTAGGGTTAGGGTCAGGGTTAGGGTCAGGGCAAGCAGCCGAGGCTGAGGTCAATGACGGTATCTGCTGTTAAGGTTAGGGTTAGGGTTAGGGTCAGGGTTAGGGTCAGGACGAGAAGCCGAGGCTGAGGTCAATGACGGTATCTGCTGTTAAGGTTAGGGTTAGGGTCAGGGTTAGGGTCAGGGCAAGCAGCCGAGGCTGAGGTCAATGACGGTATCTGCTGTAACGCCTTCTCCCCGCCATGCACAACGCGGCCCAATTTATAGAATAGCAACCGCGCCACCTGCGGAGGGTGCACACTCAAACACAGAGTAATAATAGCAAGGAAACAATGAACATAGAAATAAACTTGATTGCTGCCCCCACAGTGTGTGTTTGACTATGAGAGAGAGAGTGTGTGTTTGACTATGAGAGAGAGAGAGAGAGACTGTATGTTTGACTATGAGAGAGAGAGAGTGTGTGTTTGACTATGAGAGAGAGAGTGTTTGACAATGAGAGAGAGAGAGAGAGAGAGAGAGAGAGTGTGTGTGTTTGACTATGAGAGAGAGAGAGAGAGTGTGTTTGACTATGAGAGAGGAGAGAGAGAGGGAGAGTGTGTGTGTGTGTGTGGGTGTGTGTGTGTGTGTGTGTTTGACTATGAGAGAGAGGGAGAGGGTTTGTGTGTGTTTGACTATGAGAGAGAGAGATTTGATTTTTAAACTGTCAGTTTATTTACGGTCTTTCAGAAACATGGAACAGTTTTTCTAAATCTCAGCTTGATCTTTCTAATAACCACCAGACTGCTGATCAAAATGTGAGTATGAGAGTGCCATCCTCATGCACCGTGCAAAGCACCTCCCCCAGCCCCCATGTCAACATAAATCCCTCCATATTGTCCACAAGTTTAAAGTACGCATGTTCAACCCGGAGACGGGACGCCATCAGTCCCTTCAACATCTGAACAGAGTCTACTGAGCATAGACCTTCTGCCCGCTTCTTCCTAGTTTTCCAGATGGCAGTTTTTGCCATGCCTGAAATGTAATTGATCATTGTATGCACTTGCCATACCACCTCCCTAGTAGCTCAAACAGCCCCACTAATCTCCGACACTGTACAAACAAATGCGACAGTGTTTCTGGTTCAGAACAGAACAAACACCCCTCCCCATTAGCTGGATCCAGGTGTGCCAGATGTCTGTTGGTAGCTATTGCCCCATGTGTTATCCTCCACTGGAGGTCGGCTGTCCTTTTCTCCAAAGGAGGCTTGTATAAGGACCACCAGCAGCCCTTTGGGGAAGCATCCGAACCAAAAAACTCACCCCACCTTGACTCCTTCATTTCTGCCAGGGAGCGCAGGTGTAGCACTTTAACACGTGTGGTATAATGTCTTTTTTCCCATGTGCTCAAACTCCTCAACCTTCAGGATTGAAAGAGATAGCACTGACCTTTCCTCCTCCTGCCAATCCCCAACTGCCGGGGCAACATTCAGGGAGTGAAAAACGTATTCATAGTCATCATCCCACTGCTCCGCCAGAGTGGGGTTTTCCACAAACCCTCTGAGTGGCACTGGCAAGGATGCGCACACCTCCTCCACCATTCTATTTAGCAGCCTTACAGACCTGACCTTTATAGCTTCTCCCAGCCGGTCCAATGAGGAAAGCTTTGCTTTCATTAGGTGGCCCAACTTCACACAGCCCACCTCCCTCAGTCTTGCTTGTAGGGTGACAGAGGATAAAATGTTGGTGTTAATAAATACATTAAAAAACAAAGGCTCTTCAAAGAGCCACAGTCCAGGCGTTTCTGCCTCCGCTCGACTGACCTGGAAAACTTGCCATGCCTGTGACACAGAACTATAAAAAGGTGTAAGTCCTGACAGGTCTGCCTCTCCTGATCTCAAGAGGAACAGCTGCTTGTCATAGCCCAGGCGACCAGCCCTCCTCAGCAGCAGCCTTGCCGTGTCTGTAAAACAGTGATGTCGTCAGCATAAGCTGACACAACTAAAGGCTCTGAGTTAGTCCTGGTGGGGACAGCCCTGTAAGCCTGCTCCTTATTCTGGCCAGCAGAGGCTCCACTGCCAGCGTATAGAGCTGTCCTGAGGCCGGACAACCCTGTCTGATCCCCTTCCTCATTGATATGGGACGGCTCAAACCACCCCCAACCTTAACTAAAACAACCGCATCTCTATATAAGAGCTCTATCCATGAAATAAAACCCTCCCCAAAACCAAATGCTTTCAGCGTTGAAAATAAAAAGTCATGATTAACACGATCAAACGCTTTTTCCTGGTCCAAGGAAAGACACCCAATGTTACAATCATAAGGTGCAGATTGTCAAGTATGGATCTGTCTGGGACACAATACGACTGATCCTTATGTATGAGGATTCCCAGATACTCTTTCAGTCTATTTGCCAAAACCGTCGACAGTATATCTTATAGTCCATGCAAAGCAGCGACACGGGTCTCCAGTTTTTTAAAAGTGCCAAATCCCCCCTTCTTTGGCAGCAAAGAAAGGGCCGCACGGCAGCATGAGGTTGGGAGGGATCCCACTCCATAGCACTCCAGCAGGACCTCCCGAAAGTCCTCACCTATACATCCCCAGAAATGCTTATAAAACTCCATGGGCAACCCATCAATGCCTGGAGCCAGACCTGGAGCCATCTGGTTGACGGCTGTATTGAGCTCCTCCAAAGTGAGCTCAGCGTCTAGCGCCTCCCGTTCACACTGCCTCAGCTGAGGCAGCCCCTGGGTAAGCTCTGCAGTGCTTTCTGCGTCTGCGTCCTCCGCCCCATACAGGGCTGTATAGAACTCCACTGCATGCTTCCTCATCTCTTTAGGGTCCGTGGTCACCCTTCCATCAGGAAGACTCAGACACGTCATTTGCTTTCTCTGAGCCACCGTTCTCTCCAAGTTAAAAAAGAAAGTGCTGGGTGCGTCTATGCCCCTAATATTGATAAAGCGGGCTCTAACCATGGCCCCCTTCACTCTCTCCTTTAAGAAGCTTCCCAACTCCTTCCTCTTCTCCTTCAACATTACACCCATTTCTCTGTCTACACTTAAAGTAAGGCTATCTTCTATTTCCCTGATCTCCTTCTCCAGTCTCTCAACAGCCTCCCTAACCCTGCCAGTGGAATTAAAAGTGTACTGCTGACAGAACATGCGGATCTGGGCTTTGCCCACCTCCCACCACTGGCTCATTGAACTAAAAACTCCCTTTTTGGCCTTCCACAGATCCCAGAACATCTTAAATTTCTCGGTAAACAACCTATCCTGGATCAGCTTTGTATTAAAATGCCAGTATGTTCTGGGCCTACCAGTTTTGGTGGTGCATATATCAATGGTCACCAGATGGTGATCGGTAAACCCCACCGGGAAAATAACACTCCTCACTAACCTGGAACTGAACAAATCTGATATATGTAGACGAGTTGAGGTGGGGCTCCTCACTATTCCTATCCATGGTAAACTCGACAGTGCAGTTCCAATCACCCCCTACTATGACGCATTCACCCTGGTTAACTTGAGTTAATGCGTCTTTCAGAAGTCGAAAGACCTCAAGCCTCTCCGTCCCCACGTTAGGAGCATAAATACAGATAAAAGTCAAAACCCTTCCCTCCATCTCCACCCTAACCAACAGTAACCGACCCTTCACTATCTCCGTGGAAGACAACACCTTCACCCTAAGACTGGAGGAAAATAAAACCGCTACTCCTGCGCTAACATTGGTCCTATGGCTTAGGACTTGCTGGCCGTCCCACCACAGACCCCAATCCACCTCATCATCCACATCACTATGTGTTTCCTGAAGCATGACCACATCCAGTCTCTTTTGTTTACTTACTTCTAAAACCAACGCCCTCTTCTGCCTGTCTCTGCCTCCATTAATATTCAAAGAGCCGACTCTAAAAGCCTGCATACTTATGATAAAAAGGACGAGACATACCAGATAAAAAAACGTATTCATTCTGAAACCTTTGTTTTTTTTGCATTACCTTTCCTAGCTTTACCTTCCTTTCCAATGGCTGTAACATGCTTTCTCAGCCGAAATCACTTCTTATTGTCCAACTCACCAAGACCCATAGACCTTTGCATGACTTTAACAGTTCTTATGAATTTGTCTGTGTCTGGGAAGTAATCCTTCACCTTAACAGATTTCCCAAACGTTATATCCAAGAAGTCCTCCACCTCCCTACATTGGTAAATGTTATCTACCTGTAATAGGGACTCAGTCACAGACACATCATCAGACTCATTATCCATTTCTAAATCTTCATTTTCACTGTTCTCCCTTCCTCCAGTCAGTTCCTCATCCGCACTTGCCACCGCCTCTACCACACTGGACCCAGCCACCTGGTTAGAACCTTCCCCATCCTCACCCAGGGCTACCATCCTCACACTAGTATTTTCCTTTAATGAAAACAGCACCTTGTCACTGTTGGGTTCAACCCTCATACCCACAGGTGGCAACCCAGTAACACCAGAAAGCTCAGTACCAGCAGAAAGCTCCGTACCAGCAGACAGCTCAGCATGCCTAACATCAGTAACACCAGACATCTCAGTGACAACAGATTTCTCAGCTACAGCAGAGCTCGCCACATTATTTCTCCTCACAACGGCAACCTGGGCCGTGAGGAGAGGCTCCTCGCTTCCACCGTTGCCTACAGCCTGCTGTCTTCACGGGCAAGACATACGTTTATGCCCCACCCCCCCGCATTCAAAACATTTAATACTGCCCGTGCTGGCATACACAATATAGAACGTGTTTTCATGTTTCACCCTAAAAGACACTAACATTGGAGACTCCAGAAACATGAACACTTGTCTACGCAGAGACAGTACATGTTTGAGCTCCGCGATCCGACACCCTAAACTGACCGGCTTCAGTCCACCCGCCAACTTTCCAAAACGCCGGAGTTCTCGCTCCAGCACCTCGTTCGGAATGAACGGCGGCACCCCCGACACTGTAACCCGGGTAGACGGGACAGACATCGGCGAAACCTGCACCAACTCATCCCTAATAAAAACGCCACTTTCAATCAACTGATTCACATAGCGCTCTTCTTTCATGAAAATAACCACCGCCTTATTCATTCGGGAAGCATAAGAAAGGGCTACACAGCCCACCTGCTCGCCAGCGGCAATCAAAACTTCCTCTACAGACACACTCACGTCAGGAACAATCTTAACCCCATGTCGGATCGACGGGGGTAAAGTCTCTATAGACGCCATCCCCCCCAAAACACGACAAAACCTTAACACTGACCAACCAACAATCCACCCACTAACAAAACAAACAAAATCACAAAATAACACAGAAAACACTTGACGCTCTCAGCTCTTCCTACCTCGCTTCACCTAGCACCCAAACACCCAGCATGCACTGAGAGAGAGAGAGAGAGAGAGTGAGTGTGTGTGTGTGTGTGTGTGTGTGTGTGTGTGTTTGACCATGAGAGAGAGTGTGTGTGTTTGACTATGAGAGAGAGGGAGAGTGTGTGTGTTTGACTATGAGAGAGAGAGAAAGAGAGAGAGAGAGAGAGAGAGAAAGAGTGTGAGTGTATGACTATGAGCGAGAGAGGGGGGGGGGGGAGTGTGTGTGTTTGACTATGAGGAGAGAGGGGGAGAGAGTGTGTGTGTGTTTGACTATGAGAGAGGGAGACAGAGAGAGAGAGAGAGAGAGAGAGTGTGTGTTTGACAGAGAGAGAGGGAGAGAGAGAGAGAGTGTGTGTTTGACAGAGAGAGAGAAAGAGAGAGAGAGAGTGTGTGTTTGAGAGAGAGATAGAGAGAGAGAGAGAGAGAGTGTGTGTTTGACAGAGAGAGAGAGAGAGTCCATGTGTGTGTGTGAGAGAAAGAGTCAGTGTGTGTGTTTGACAGAGAGAGAGGGAGAGAGAGAGAGAGAGTGTGTGTTTGACTGAGAGAGAGAGAGAGAGAGTGTGTTTGACAGAGAGAGAAAGAGAGAGAGAGAGAGAGAGTGTGTGTTTGACAGAGAGAGAAAGAGAGAGAGAGAGAGAGAGAGAGAGAGAGAGTGTGTTTGACAGAGAGAGAGAGAGAGAGAGAGAGAGAGAGAGAGAGAGAGTGTTACCTCCAGCCCAAACTTGTAGAAGTAGTAGTTGAGGAAGTATTGGAGGCAGCAGGGCAGGCTGTTGTCGAGGTGTTGCCGGGTGACGTGATGGAACAGTGTCCTGGAGGGGGGGGGGGTACCTGGTCCCGCAGGCGAGACAACAACTGGTGCCGGTACACAGTCACCTCAAAGACCAGCAGCGCCAGCACCATCAGGTGGTTCTACACACACACACACACACACACACACACACACACACCCTTATATTACAATGAAACACACACACACCCTTATATTACAATGAAACACACACACACACCCTTATATTACAATGAAACACACACACACACACACACACACACACAATGAAACACACACACACACACACACACACACACACACACACCCTTATATTACAATGAAACACACACACACACACACACACACCCTTATATTACAATGCAACACACACACACACACACACACACACACACACACACACACACACACACACACACACACACCCTTATGTTAATATGCAATACACACACCCTTATATTACAATGAAACACACACACACACCCTTATATTACAATGCAATACACACACACACACACACACACCCTTATATCACAATGAAACACACACACCCTTATATTACAATGAAATACACACACCCTTATAGTACAATGCAATACACACACCTTTATATTACAATGCAATACACACACCCTTATATTACAATGAAATACACACACCCTTATACTACAATGCAATACTCACACACACACACACACACACACACTTATATTACAATGAAATACACACACCCCTATATTACAATGCAATACACACACACTTATATTACAATGAAATACACACACACACCCTTATATTACAATGCAATACACACACACACACACACCCTTATAGATAGGAGAAGTGGGGTGTTCCCCGGCGGCCTGAGGGACATTTAGTTAATAATCACTGAGATGTTCCTACCTGGAGATTTAGCTAATAATCATTGAGATGTTCTTACCTTGAGATTTAGCTAATAATCATTGAGGTGTTCTTACCTGGAAATTTAGCTATTAATCACTGAGATGTTCCTACCTGGAGATTCAGCTAATAATCATTGAGGTGTTCTTACCTGGAGATTTAGCTAATAATCACTGAGATGTTCCTACCTCGAGATTTAGCTAATAATCATTGAGGTGCTCCTACCTGGAGATTCAGCTAATAATCACTGAGGTGTTCTTACCCGGAGATTTCCCAGTAAAGGAGAGAACTTCCGCAGGCCGACCCAGTTAGCTGGATCCACTGGACCCGAATACAGAACCGAGCCCGCCATCTCAGACCGCTGGGACAAGGTGTAGTTCAAAGGCTGCAACACACACACACACACACACACACACACACACACACACACACACACACACACACACACACACACACACACACGCATCTAGTGTACATTCAATAAATAGCAGAAGCATGACCAAACTGTCTGTTAGTGGAGTCAGGACAGTGTGTGACCTCTGACCCTAAGACAGTAAGTAGAGTAAGGACAGTGTGTGACCTCTGACCCTAAGACAGTTAGTGGAGTCAGGACAGTGTGTGACCTCTGACCCTAAGAGCGTTAGTGGAGTCAGGACAGTGTGTGACCTCTGACCCTAAGACAGTTAGTGGAATCAGGACAGTGTGTGACCTCTGACCCTAAGACAGTAAGTGGAGTCAGGACAGTGTGTGACCTCTGACCCTAAGACAGTTAGTGGAGTCAGGACAGTGTGTGACCTCTGACCCTAAGAGCGTTAGTGGAGTCAGGACAGTGTGTGACCTCTGACCCTAAGACAGTAAGTGGAGTCAGGACAGTGTGTGACCTCTGACCCTAAGACAGTAAGTGGAGTCAGGACAGTGTGTGACCTCTGACCTGGGTGCAGTTGTAGGTGTGTGTGTGGACAGAGGAGAGCTGGTAGAGCATCTTGCAGACGATGATGATGCAAGTCCACACGGAACACACACTGGAGACCAATGGTCGCGCCTGTCGGCACGGCAACGCCACAGCCCAGCTCACCACAAACACACTGTTGAACAGGGACACCTACACACACACACACACACACACACACACACACACACACACACACACACACACACACAGGGGAGGTGTTTATCTGGAGACGTTATTCTCCTCTACTTATCACCTTTCCTATCCCCCTCCCCTCCATTCCTCTCTACTTCCCTCCCCTCTTTCCTCTCTACTTCCCTCCCCTCCATTCCTCTCTACTTCCCTCCCCTCTTTCCTCTCTACTTCCCTCCCCTCCATTCCTCTCTACTTCCCTCCCTCCTTTCTCCTCTCTACTTCCCTCCCCTCCATTCCTCTCTACTTCCCTCCCCTCCTTTCCTCTCTCTTCCCTCCCCTCCATTCCTCTCCTCTACTTCCCTCCCTCCATTCCTCTCTACTTCCCTCCCCTCCATTCTCTCTCTACTTCCCTCCCCTCCTTTCCTCTCTACTTCCCTCCCCTCCATTCCTCTCCTCTACTTCCCTCCCCTCCATTCCTCTCTACTTCCCTCCCCTCCATTCCTCTCCTCTTTCCTCTCCTCTTTCCTCTCCTCTACTTCCCTCCCCTCCATTCCTCTCCTCTTTCCTCCCCTCCTTTCCTCTCTACTTCCCCTCCCCTCCATTCCTCTCCTCTACTTCCCTCCCCTCCAGTCCTCTCTACTTTTCTCCCCTCCAGTCCTCTCTACTTTTCTCCCCTCCATTCCTCTCTACTTTTCTCCCCTCCATTCCTCTCTACCTCCCCTCCATTCCTCTCTACTTCCCTCCCCTCCATTCCTCCCCTCTTTTCTCCCCTCTTCCCTCTCCTCTTTCCTTTCCTCTCCTCTTTCCTTTCCTCTACTTTCCTCCCCTCTTTCCTCTCCTCTACTTTCCTCCCCTCTCTTTCCTCTCCTCTACTTTCCTCCCCTCTTTCCTCTCCTCTACTTTCCTCCCCTCTCTTTCCTCTCCTCTACTTTCCTCCCCTCTCTTTCCTCTCCTCTACTTTCCTCTCCTCTTTCCTCTCCTCTACTTCCCTCCCCTCTTT